>JAAGEH010000289.1:5654237-5794344 GCA_011751065.1 Lasiurus cinereus | reverse complement strand
CCCCGTTCCTTCTGCCTCCAGGCCTGAGGTTACCCTGACCCTGATTCATTCTTTATGGGGAAACGCAGTCTGGTCCTTGCCCCTCCACATTCCCTACTGGTCTTACAGGGGAATCAAATCCTTGATTCTGACTGTTCCCACTCCCCTATAAATCTCCTAAGGTTATTTGGGATGTGTGTCCCCATTTACACAACTCTTCTGGTAGGGAGGAGACCGAATAGTTTCGCACATCAGTGTCCTTGTCTCCTAGAGAAATATCTGCCCCAATCCCAGTGTAATAGGGTGGCTTGGGGTTGGGGAGTTAAAGGTTATGCACACAGGGGCTGTTTGGCCATGTCACAACAATTTTCCAGTGAACTAATAGCAACCCCATCTTGGCTCACTTCTGTCACTGTGATTCTTATTTCTTTTGTTCATTTGCTTTTGTTTTTTATCTTTTGTTTGTAACTGTTAATTCTTAGTGAACCAAAGCAGCGCCATCTAGACTCTATCCTGTTGCTTCTTCTATCTTAAGCCCTTCCTTGTTTCACTGTCCCCAGCTTTAATAAATGTACTCTCAAAATAAGAAAAATAATAAATAAAAAAGGGGGTTCTTTGGAAAGTAATCTCACACAGTGATCAGATCATAAATTCCTAACTGGGCAGGTCATGGTGAGTAATCATGCCCCAGGCATATAACATTTTAGTAAAAGGCTTATCTCTGCCTTAAGGTTAAGCAAGCCCTACCCAGTATTTCTGTGCATCTGGATTAACACACCTTTGAAATGCCCCCTTCTACAATAAACCCACCCTCAAGAGAGCTTTTAATCTTATATTACCCTGTACCCCAGACTCACTTAGCTTTCTCCTACATCCATGAAATCTTCCTTACGTTTCTTCGTTAATTTCAAATTTGTTAGGGTCACCAAAGGAGGGACACACAAGGCCAGAATGGTAAGGGATTATAAATGTAGTATTAGGTTATCTGAATACTAGATAGGTCAAGCCCCAAAATGGCACCATCGCTCTAGCTGGTTTTGCTCAGTGGATAGAGTGTCGGCCTGTGGACTGAAGAGTCCCGGGTTCAATTCAGGTCAAGGGCACATGCCTGGGTTGTAGGCTTGATCCCCAGTAGGGGGCGTGCAGAAGGCAGTCAATCAGTGATTCTCTCTCATCATTAATGTTTCTATCTCTTCCTCTCTCTTTCTTTCCTTTTTTTATTTTTATCAATAAATTTTTTTAAAAAAACAAACAAACAAAATGGCACTAGCACCCAAAGATGGGGAGTCAGCGGTTTTTAAAATACTCTATGTGGGCTTTTTCTGGGCAGAGAATTCTCTGTGGAATGTGGTCTAAGAAGGTGGAATGTCCTGGTCTAAAGGTAAATTCCTAGGGGAGAGGGTATTGATTCAATTATTTGATCAAACCTAACATTCTGGCCTTTTTGTTTTATGGAATAGAAATGAAGGTCATATCTTCCATATTTACTTTCTGCTGAGGTGGGATGTTGAGATCTTAGGGGAATGGATTTGATAGTAGTGGGCTGGACTAGCAGCATGATTTCCCCAAGAAATTGGTTAGTAAAGGCTCAAAAATGGTCCTGTTGAGTGACTTGGGAGGTAAAAGATGTTCCTGAGGCTGCCACAGTATCACTTGTCTGGTTATGCTGGTTTCTGGGCCTGAAGCTGAAATACAATTGAAGTCTATATGTTATCTTTAGGGAGGAAAAGATCAGGGTTTTTAGTTGCCTGATTAGTTATTTGATTTGGGAAGATAGGTTACCCTGAGGGTGAAGTTTTTGTTTTCCCAGTTTTTCCCCTTGCTAACCTCCAGAGCTTTCTGCCCAGTGAGTTTCTAAACCTGTACCTGGTCCATTATCCTTGCTCTGGGGTCAAAGCAACAATGAGGCCTGGGCACAAAAGGAAATTATGATGGTGTATAACGGATGGAATTTCTTGAGTACAAGTAGGGCTTGCAACTTGGTGGAGACAAACTATTTTACAAATTTTAATATTACGGGGGCAAAAGCTAGAAGAACAAGAATTATGATAAGTGGTCTGGTGGAAGGAAAGAGACATTAGTTTGGAGGGCTGTAGTCTAATATACCAAAATGAGGTTTATCCTCAAATCACTTACTCTTAAGTGTCCTTGGTTTAGGGAAGATAGGGTTTTCTAAATGGCTGCAAACTTTTTGGCATCTGAATTTTCTAGATGGTTGCAAACTGCTGTTTTGCTATCTCAGTTTCCTTATTCTCCTTCTCTTCTTACTGGCCTGTGTCATTTATATAACACCAGAGGCCTGGTGCACAAAATCCGTGCATGGCCGGGGCCCCTGGGCCTGGCCAGAAATCAGGGCCTATCAGAGCCACCTCACTAAGTGCCAATTGGGGCCAGGCCAGTTGGGGCCTGCCAGCTGCCGAATGAGGCAGGAGGGACGGGGAGAAGGACCACAGGAGGTTTGCCAGTAGCGGGTGGAGTGGGGAAGGTCTGGGGGAGGTTGGCTGGCCATGGGAGGTTGATTGCCCCCTGGTGGTCAGTTCACATCATAGCAACTGGTCGACTGGTCGTTTTGGTTGTTCGGTCACTTAGGCTTTGGGAAGGGCGGTTGGGAGGGATCAGGCTTGCAAGGGAGGGCAGTTGGGGGTGATCAAGCCTGCAGGGAAAGGGTGTCCCTCAGCTCAGCCTGCACCCTCTCCAATCTGGGACCACTCAAGGGATGTCCAACTGCCCATTTAGGCCTGATTCCGGTAAGATTGGGCCTAAACAGGTAGTCGGACATCCCTCTCACAATCCAGGACTGCTGGCTTCCAAGTGCTCACCTGCCTGCCTTCCTGATTACCCCTAACCTCTTCTGTCTGCCAGCCTGATTACCCCTAACCATTCCCCTGCCAGCCTGATTGCCCCATACTGCCCTCCCCTGCAGGCCTGGTACCTCCCAACTGTCCTTCCCTGCAGGCCCAGTTGCCCCCAACTTCCCTCCTCTACCAGCCTGGTAACCCCTGACTTCCCTCCCCTGCAGGCTTGTTTACCTCTGACTATAAAATAAAGCATAAAATTGCCCTCTAATCTTCTCTCTGTGGCCTCCATTAGGCACAGGAGATTATCTAGACCAAACTTATTCTCTTTGTCTGTCTTTTCTACATTCTTTATCGCCCTCCCTCAGGCTCACCAAACCCTTGGCTGTGCTGGTACAGCACAGTCTTTTACTTCCTTGGTTAATTTATTTCAAAGCATCTTAATTTGTTTTGTTTCAATGGAAAATCAATGGTAAATAAGATTGTTTATTTTCTCTTTCTGAGAATTTATTATCTATAATTAGAGTGCTGGTGCACAAAATTCATGCAAGGGGCTCGGCCCTCACAGCCTTAGCTTCATCCTGAAGGTCATTTGGCAGTCTGGTCTAATTAGCATGTTGTAATATGCTAATTAGCCTAGACATCCTTCCAGACATCATTACAAATGACCTTCCAAACGAACCCAAGGCTGCATGGAAGCTGGAGTTCCGAGTGCAGACAGCCAGGGGATGGAAGGCCTACTGTTGCACCAATTTCATGTATCGGGCCTCTAGCTGATGTATAAAAAAGCCATCAATTTTGGGGTGTTAATTTTGTGTCCTGGTACATCGCCAAATTCAATTATTAAATCTAGAAGTTTTTAGCATAACCAATGGACACAGACACTGGTGCAGTGGGGGCTTGCCCTCAGGGGTGGGACTGGCTGAAGGAGGGTCAATGGAAAGAAAAGGATACATATGTAAAACTTTAGACAATAAAACAATTTTAAAAATCCTGTACTATTTTGGTTGGATCTTTAGGGTTTTCTGTGTACAATATCATGGCATCTGCAAATAATGAGAGTTTTACTTCCTCCTTTCTAATTTGGATGCTTTTTATTTCCTTCCTGGTTTGATCACTGTGCCTAGGACTTCCAGTACTATGTTGATAAGTGTGATGAAATCAGATATCGTTATCTTGTTTCTTTTCTTAGTGGAAATGGTTTTAGTTTTTTTCCCACTGAGTACAATGATGGCTATAAGTTTATCATATATGACCTTTATTATGCTGAGTTATGCTCCCTCTATCCATACTTTGCTAAGAGTTTTTATTAAAAATGGGTGTTGAATTTTGTTGAATGCTTTTTCTGCATCAAATGATATGGTCATGTGATTTTTGTCTTTCAATTTGTTTATGTGATGTAAGCTGTTTATTGATATGAAAATATTGTATCAGTCTTGCATCCCTGGAATAAATTCCACTTGGTCATGGTGTATGATCATTTTAATATTTTGCGAGATCAAGTTGGCAAGGGAGGGCAGTTAGGGGCAATTAGGCAAGTAGGCAGAGGCAGTTAAGGGTGATCAGGCAGGCAGGCAGATGAGTGATTAGGAACCAGCGGTCCCAGATTGCAAGCTGGCAGTCACAGGGATAGAGCCTAAACTGACATTTGGACATCCCCCAAGGGGTCTCTGATTGAAGAAGATGCAGACTGGGCTGAGGGACACCCCTCCCACCCCACATCATGAATTTCATGCACCAGGCCACTAGTGTTGAATAAGAGTGGCGAAAGTGGACATTCCTGTCTTGTTCCTGTTCTTAGGGAACATGCTTTTAGTTTTTGCTCATTGGGAATGATGTTGGCTGTAGGTTTGTCATGTATGGCCTTTGTCATGTAGAGATGTGTTCCTTCTATTCCCACTTTGCTGAGAGTTTTAATCAAAAATGAGTGTTGGATTTTGTTGAATGCTTTTTCTGTGTCTATTGATATGATTATGTGATTTTTTTCTTTCAATTTGTTTATGTGATGTACCAGGTTTATTGATTTGCAAATATTATACCAACCTTGAATCCCTGGAATAAATCCCAGTTGGTCATGGTGTATGATGTTTTTAATATATTGCTGGATCTGATTTGCTAATATTTTGTTGAGGATTTTAGCATCTATGTTCATCAGAGATATTGGACTATAATTCTCTTTCATTGTAGTGTCCTTATCTGGTTTGGAATTAGGATAACATTGGACTATAAAAAGAGTTGGGAAGTGTTCCTTCCTCTTGGATTTTTTTTTAATAGTTTGAGGACTATAGATGTTCTTTTTTGAATGTTTAGGAAAACTCCCCTGTAAAGACATACAGACCTGGGCTTTTGTTTGCTGGGAGTTTTTATTATTATTATTATTATTATTATTATTATTATTATTATTACTGATCCTATTTCATCAGTTTTTATTGGTCTATGCAGGTTTTCTGACTCATCCTGATTCAGTTTTGGGAGATTGTATTTTTCTAGGAATTTATCCATTTCATCCACATTATCCATCTTTTGACATATAGTTGTTCATAGTATTTTATTACAATCCTTTGTATTTCTGTTGTGTCTGTGGTGACTTCTCAGCTTTCATTTCTGATTTTATTTATTTAGGTCTTCTCTTTTTGTTGATGAATCTGGCTAATGGTTCATCAATTTTGTTTATCCAATCAAAGAACCAGGTCTTTGTTTACATTTTTTTTTGTATATATATTTTTAGTGCTCTAATCTTTATTATTTCCTCCCTTCTACTTGCTCTGGGCTTTTCTTGTTGTTCTCTTTCTAGTCCTTTAAGTTGTAGAGTTAAAAGGTTTATTATTAATTTTTCTTGTTTTTATTATGTGGGTTTGTAGTGCTATGAATTTCCCATTTAGGACTGCTTTTACTGTGTTCCAGAGATTTTGTGTTGTTGTGTGTTCATTTTCATTTGTTTCCAGAAAGTTTTTTATTTCTTTCTTGATCTCACTAGTAACCCACTTGTTGTTTAATAACATGCTATTTAGCCTTCATGTATTTGAATGTTTTTGGGTGTTTTCACTGTAGTTGATTTCTAATTTCATTCCACTGTGCTCTGAGAAGATGCTTGATGTGATTTCAGTCTTCTTGAACTTGTAGAGACTTGTTCTGTGTCCTATCTTTGTTCATGTGGTCTATCTTTGTGAATGACCCATGTTCACTTGCAAAGATTGTATATTCTGCATCATTGGGATGAAATGTTCTATAAATGTCAATTAAATCCATCTAATCCAGTGTGTCCTTTAGACTTTAGAATCAGTTTCCTTCCTTATTAATTTTTGAGTGGAAGATTTATCCAATGAAATCAGTGGTGTGTTAAAATTCCCTACTATGATAGTATTTTTGTCAATCTCTCCCTTAATTTTTTTTAATATATATATATATATTTAAGTGCTCCTATATTGGGTGCATTTGTATTTACCACAGTTATATCCTCTTGTTGGATAGATCCCTTTAGTATTATGTATTGACCCATATTGTCTCTTGTGATGGCCTTTATTTTGAAGTCTGTTTTGTCAGATATGGGTATTGTTATCCCAGCTTTTTTTTTTTATTTCCATTTTCATGGAAAATTTTTTCTATCCCTTCACTCTCATCCTATGTGAGTCTTTTGTTCTGAGGTGTGTCTCTTGTAGACAGCATATAGTTGGGTCATGTTTTTTAATCCATTCAGCTACTCTATATCTTTTGATTGGAGCATTTAATTCATTTATATTTAAGGTTATTATTGATAGGTAGTTATTTATTGCCATTTTAAATCTGTATGCCTAGGTTTCTCTCTCTATTTCTTTTTTTCATTGCAGCAGTCCCTTTAGCATTTCTTGCAATGCCCACTTGGTGGTGATAAACTCCTTTACCATTTTTTCTTGTCTGGGAAGCTCTTTATTTAACCATTTATTTGAATGATGGTCTTTCTGTATATAGTAATCTTGGTTTCAGATCTTTGCTTTTCATTACCTTGAGTATTTCATGCCATTCCCTCTGGCCTGTAGAGTTTCTGATAAGAAATCAGATAGCAGCCTTTTGGGAGTTCCTTTTTAGGTAACAAATTGCTTTTCTCTTCCTGCCTTTACTTTGTCTTTAGTTTTTGGCATTTTAACTATGATGTGTCTGTCTGTGGGCCTGTTTGGGTTCTTTTTGCTTGGGACTCTCTGTACCTCTTGAACTTGTGTGACTTTTTCCTTTTCCACGTTAGGGAAGTTTTCTGCCATTATTTCTTAAAACACATTCTCTACCTTTTTTTCCCTTTCTGCCTCTTCCAGTATACCTACTATTCAAATATTATTACATTTTGTATTGTCCCACAGTTCCCTTAAGTTGTCCTATTTTTTAATGGTTTTTGTGGGGAGGGGGAGATGGTTCTAGGACTGAATGATTTTTTTTCAACCCTGTGTTTTAATTCACTCTTTTGATCCTCAGTTTTCCCTATCTGCTGTGTATTCTTTCTAATGTGTTCTTTATTTGCACTATGTCATTCTTTATTTCAGTTTGCATAGTTACTATGTCTTTTCTCATGCTGTTGATCATCTTTACTATCATTATTCTAAACTCTATATCAGATACATTTCTTATTTCCATTCCATTTATCTCTTCTTCTGGAGAATTCTTTTGTTCTTTCATTTGCTGGTTGTTTCTTTGTCTCCTCATTTTGACTGCCTGTTTGGGTTTGTGACTCTGTATTAGGTAGATCTTCTACACCTCTCAATCTCTAGTACAGGACAGTGTCAAACACTGTTTCCCACTAATTTTATCAGGCAAAGACTCAAAAACTCCAGAGTCTGCCTCTGCCTGCAGACTGATTGGATTCAGTCTTTAATAGCCCTCATCCAATTATCTACAGGTGTGGTTAGAATTTTTCCAACAAGGTGGGGCAATTGCTTCTGCCTGTAGGCTAATTGTTTTTCTCAGTCTCAGAAACTCCACACAGTGGGACAAGAAGTTTTCCAATAGAGTGTGTCAATTATCTTTCCTTCAGGAAAAATGGCCTAGATAGCAAATATCTGGTGAGATAGATGACCTCCACAGAGTGAGGGAATGACCCAGCACAGGAAACCAGTGTTTCTGCCTTCTGAGTTCTAACCCAAGAGCCCCCAAACTTAGCTTTCATTTACACAGCTCGAGTTCACTCTGCCCTCATTCTGCTGGTGCACAAGGTAGGAGCTGCACAGGAAATTTTGTGCACTGGCCCTTTAAGAGGGTGCCTACATTTCCAACCATCTCTCCCTGGAAGATGGCAAACCTGCTGCTTTTCACAGCCAGATACTATTGATGACTGGAATGGAGAGCCAAGTGTTTTCCCAGAGTCTCTTGACGCCGAAGAATGAGCTACGCAGACCAGAAGATTTAAGCCAAAGTGTGGAAAATTTATTATAAGCAGATGTAGACTCCTTGCAAAGGGACGGGGGCCCAATAATGGGATGCCTGTTAAAGCCTTGTAGTCCAGGGTTATATATTTGCTACAAGCCTGCTCTATGTCTACCTATGTCATCACCTGATTGATTCCCTCAATTGTTTTTGCCCAGCAACGAACCTAAACTTTTCCTGTTTCTATACATTCTTTCTCTGTTCCTAAGCTGAACTTTTTCTGTTTCTATGGTTTGTATATTTTGTTTGAGTAAGAGGTCGTTAAGCAGGTTTGTTTATTTTCCTTGTGTACATAGGTTAACACATTTTTTAAATGCCAGAATTTTAAATGCCTGGATTACAGGACAATTAAGATAATGTACTTTCTGGACCTGCAGACCCTCCCTTGGTTTCTCATGCCTCCTGCTTTGTGTCCAGAAACATTTTATTATTTCTGCTTGGTTGGTCCCTGTGGTCAGGTTGGCTCAAATTGCCATGTCTGCCCCTGCCTAAGTTTTACCTGCCTTTTTTTCCACTGGATCCTGACTTATCTGTATGCATTTCAAGTTAACCTTCTCATTACGTGGGTACCCTTCTCAGTTCTGAGGCTCAGTTCTGGGGCCCAGCTTGGGGATTAGACCCCAGAGTTCTCAGTGGCAGCCCCCATAGCTGAGATATCTCTCTGGAACTTCAGTTACTATCTGTGGGAGCCTATTGAGTCCTTTTGTGACTCTGCTCCTGCCTAATAGTCTCTATTTAGTCTCCACTTTCCATCCTTGATTATAAAGGTTCTCTCCAGAGAGTCTTTAATTGATTATTCAGGGATATTTTTCTGTATTTTATTTGTAGTTCCAGGGTGCTGGGAGCAAGTCCATGCAGCTTCCACTTACTCTGCCACCATTTTAAATCTCTGCATTTGAAATTAAAAAGGAACATAAGGAGGATTCCACAGAGGTGGTAGAAAGCAAAACAGGATTGGATTACAGGACAATTAAGATAATGTAATTTCTTGAGAATGGTCATGCCATCAAAGTATATTACTTCTGGCATTTAAAAAATGTGTTAACCTATGTACACAAGGAAAATAAACAAACCTGCTTAACGACCTCTTACTCAAGAAGTTATAAGCCTGGGATATAACTGCCCATCATAGGAAGTTACGATTTATTACAGCATCCCTTTTTGTTCACATCTGCAAACTATTACACTGAGACTTTTTGTTGTTGTTATTTATTGATTAGAGAGAGACACATTGATTTGTTGTTCCACTTATATATGCATTCATTGGTTAATTCTTTTATGTTCCCTGACCAGATTTACACCCATCACCTTGGTGTAGCAGGAGATGCTCTAACCAACTGAGCTACCTAACCAAGGCCAACCTGAGAGGTTTGTGGGTTTTAAATATATTTTTAAATTTATTTTAGAGATAAAGGAAGATGGAGAGAAATATAGAAACATCATTGATGAGAGAGAATCATTAATCAGCTTTCTCCTGCATGCCCTACACTGGGGATGGATCCCGCAACCTGGGCATGTGCTCTGACTGGGAATTGAACCTTGACCCTTGGTTTATAGGTCGATGCTCAACCATTGAGCCACATCAGGCTGGGCCAAGCTGAGAGTTTTTTATTCCCAGACTTCCTGTGCATTTTTGGGAGAATTTTTACCTGACAAAGCCTTTCCACAACCTGACAGTGGCTAAGGCCTACCACAAAGCCCTCTTCAGTGATTGTTATATTCAATACAGTTATAGGGTAGTCTTGTCACTCAGTGAGCCAGCAACCCACTGTTCTCCTTCCTGGATTTCAAAAAATGCTAACTGCACTCTGGTACCTGTCTAGAGTGCTGGTACCCCTTGGCCTGATGAGAAACTTTCATCAACACTCTGTTATATTAAGAGATCCATTACAGTGTTGGAGACAAGAAACTTCTTTACCTTCAAGATTATTTCAGCTGGTCTAATAATGTAAATAGACATGAAACAAATTAGCAAGAGGATCAAATCTAATACATGCATATACATAGAGTCTGAATGCATGAGAGGTTCAGAGATAGAACGGGAAAATGTGTGGTACATAAGACATCGTGAGCTAGGGATGAGGGAAGATCCCTTGGGAACTTCAGAGGGCCAGTACAAGATGATAAGAAGAACAGATGTTTAGTAATTAGAAGTTTGTCCTGCCCTATAGATATGTTGTAGGCAGAAGGAATGGCACCAGGTGTTAGACCATTGGAGTCAGACTGACTTGGGTTCAGCAACCTTGGTACCTGAGTTCTAACTAGGAAAGAATTCAGAGGCAAGACTCAAACTATAAGATAACATTTATTTGTAAAACCACAGAGGTAGAAAAAATAATTCCTAGAAAAAAATGGGCTTAGGAGACAAGTTATAGAGGTAAAGGGAGGGCCTTTGGAGCTTGGCAGTGAGGAAAGTGCAGGCATGCTCCAGGTCCTCCCTCTTAAGGGTTTTCAGGGTAGAGATTTTAGGTGAGGTTCCAGGAGAAGATTTCAATAGAATATTCAGAGCTTTCCAGGAGTCGCCTTTCAGGATCTAGGTCTCCATTGATTGATAGGTCGGTGCCAGGGCAGAGGGTCATTATCCAATGCAACTGGTCCTGAGGTCAGTAGTGGTGTAGCTTGTCTGATTTTGCTACTTTACTGGCCCTGGAGCAAAAATACAACTGAGGCCTAGAGGTTATCTCTAGAGAAGAAAGGTCTAACCACATGACCAATGATATGCTAGGAAAGGCTACCCTGGGCGCAAGGTCCCACCTTACAATCGTCCTTTGCAAGGCACTCAGGGCTTCCCACCCTGGTGACCCTCTGTACCTGGCCCATCCATCTTACTCTGCTCATGTCTGCCTAACTGCCTACCACAGATAGGTCAAAAAATGCCTTGTCAGTATGGCTGACAAGGATCTAGGTTCCCACTGATTGATTGGTTGGTGGCAGAACAAAGGATCATTATCCAATCTGTGAACCAAGAGGTCATGGTTCAATTCCCAATCTGGGCACATACCTGGGTTTTGGGTTTGATCCCTTGCGGGGGCTGTGGGGGAGGTATCCAATCAATGATTCTTTCTCATCATTGATGCTTCTATCTCTCCCTTCCTCTTTGACATCTATAAAAACATGTTTAAAATATATATTTTTTAAAATAGGAGGTTATCTCTGATAACTCTCTTATTATGGGAAAGACCCTTAATTCAAGTTCTTCTAGGTAGGTAAGTGGGGCAGACATTTCTCTTGAGCCCACAGGGTCTTGGTTGCCTCTAGTTCAAAACAATACACATACCACAGAGACTCATCTTGAGGTGACTGGTTCTGAATCCCCACAATAGCTTGTAACAGCATTAAAATTATTTTAATTACTCATGACACTTGAAGAACACTGTAAGACAGTCTTTTTATTCTAGGGATTATTGAGATAGGTGCAGAGATGTCCTGTAGTTTGTGTGTATGTGGTGGGGGGGGGGGGTGCTTTATGGGCTCAGATTCTAAAAAAGTAGAAAATGGTAGCCAAGAAGCAGGGTCAGGGTAAAAGGATAGAATATTACTCAGAGGAAACATGAAGGGCAATGGAGGTTCTGGCTAAACTGAGCTGACTTCTGGGGATTCCTGCTGAAGGCATTACCTGAGAGAGGGTGGGGATGAGGAATCTGACCAAATGTCTAGGGTGGTCAGATATCTTGAGGGTGGGAGTTCTGGTTAAACTGATAAGATTCTTGCTAAAATTGGGTAATGCAGAGATGAACAGGGAAGCCCAAAAGTCAGATTTACTAGAAAAAAAAATGCCTAGGGAAGCCTGAGTAGAGTTTGGTTTAGGAGAGATTTGTCAATGTAAGAACATTTAAACCTGTAGAGAATTTTTATAAGAATTTCTTTGAGCCAAACTTACAATTGCCAGGAAGCAAAATAACTCAACATTTTCAGAAAATGACAGTTTTACAGTTTATTTTTTCTTTAATTTCTTATTTATTGATTTGAGAGAAAGAGAGAAACATGGATTTGTTATTCCACTTATTTATGCATTTATTGTTTGATTCTTGAATGTGCCTGTAAAAGGGTGGAATCTGAAACCTTGGCATATGAAGATGACACTAACCAACTGAGTTCCCATACCAGGACTGAGAGTGGTCACTCTTCAGAAGTAGTGTGCATTGCAAAGGTGTGTTAACCCACATAGATGTACAGAAACAATAAACAGGGCTCAAGACAAAGATAACACTTTTACAAAAAATATTATAGAACCCAGCCGGTGTGGCTCAGTGATTGGGCATCAACCTATGAACCAGAGGTACGTTCAATTCCTGGGCAGGGTACATGCCCCGGTTGCAGGCTTGACCCCCAGGGCAGAGCGTTCAATGATTCTCTCATCATTAATGTTTATATCTCTCTCCCTCCCTTTCTCTCTGAAATCAATAAAAAAAATTTTTTTAAATGTTATATGCCTGAGGTATGACTACCCACCATGATCTGCCCATTAAGAAATTTATGATCAAACCACCTGTGAGGTTACTTTCCATAGATTTCCTCTCTCCCCCCCTTTTTTTTCTTTGCCACAATAACAGCCCAGACTTTTCCTAGCAGAATAGAATAGAGCATATTATCAGAGTGAATCTTGATGTGTGTGCTTTCTCTGCGCTGCAGGCAAAAAAAAAAAAGGGGGGGGGTGCGTGAAAAATGCTTGTAGAATAAAATTTAAACCCTTTAGCCTGGTGTATGAGGACCTTTGATTTCTTCTCCAAGTTTGCCACACAGTTCTTCCCCCAAATAGCAAAATGTTTTTAAGAGGTCTCATCTTATCCTGGCTGGATAGCTAAGTTGGTTCGAGCGTGGTCCCAATACCCCAAGTTGTGGGTTTGATCCCCAGTCAGGGTACTTTCCTTCCTCTTCAGTTTTTTGGAATAGTTTGTTAAGGATAAATATTAATTCTTCTTTTAGCATTTGGTATAATTTATTTGTGAAACTATCTAGTCCAGGAGTTTTGTTAGTTGAAAGGTTTTTTTTTTTAAATAACAGATTCAATGTCATTACTAGTGATTGTTTTGTTTGGATTTTCAGTTTCTTCCTAATTCAGTATTGATCTACACCATTTTATATAGAGGACTTGAGCATCCATAGGTTTTGATATATGTGACAGGCTCTGGAACCAATTAATTCCCCAAGGATACCAAGAATACTTAAGTTTTTGGTGAGTCTAAGGTTATATGTAAATTTTTTACTGTAATGGTGGCCAAATTCCCTAACCCTCACATTGTTCAATGGTTAGATGAACTTGGAGACCAAACTCCTGTTTCATGGCCTCTGCATGAACTGTTCCCTCTGCTAACATGCTCTTCCCGCACACCTCTGTTGTGCTTGCCATCTACCTGCTCTGACTCAAATACCACCTCCTCATCAAGTCCTACCTTACTGCCATGGCAGGCTCCTCCTTACCATTTTATTTTATTTATTTTTATGGCATCTATCAACAACAGCTTTATATTGAAGAGTCTTTTATTTACTATCTGATTCCCCTTCCAGATGCCCAGATTTTCTGTTCATCATAGTCTCCCCAAGGATGGAACAATTGGTGGCACACAGCAAGCATTTTATAAAAACCTACACAATCATCAGCAGTAATATAAACCAAATACACATACACATTGGCTGGTGGGCCTTCAGCAGGGTTTAGAGCAGGGTTTCCCTGCTGGTGCTTCACCTGTGATTCTAGCATGTGCCCTGAAAAAGGATCGAACCCGAAACCCTTAACACAATCCCATTTGGCACAGAGAAAAGCACCTTCCCATGGCACTCAGTGACCCCCTCCAACCCTCACTCTGACAATGCACTCCCCTTGTTTACTGGCCACCACCTTATGCCACCTCTCCTTCTCTTAGGAACCATGTTCTTATCCAGGCTTGAGCTTAATCAGCTCCCTCATTTCAGATACCACTGTGGCAATGGAGCCTGCCTTTTTTTTTTTTTTAAATAAAAAATTCATTTAGAAAGTCAAAGAGCTAGAAGAAGTGAACTGTAGAAAAAAAATAGGCTCAGGAAACACGGTACAAAGGCAAAAGAAGGGCCCTTGCAATTTAGGACAAAAGAAAGGTAAAGGTAATATACCTGCGGGGACAGGAAAGGCACCAGTGTGCTCCCCGATAGAGCTGCACTGCCCTGACTTCTTTAATAGAGTGACCCAGCACCCCCTTACCATTACTGACACTGCTCCACTTTCTTTTCCTTTGCAACACAGATCAAATTTTTGTTCACAGATGTATTCTGAGCATCTGGAAAGGCACCTAGCACTATGAGAGCCTAGTAGGTGCTAAGTATGTTTGTTGAATAATGATTCCATATCCACTCAGTGAGGTAGACAGAATTATCTCTGTTTTTTGGATGAGGAAACTAAAGCACAGAAAGGCTAAGTTGGCCTGAGATCATCTAGTGAGGAGTCTCGGGGGCGGGGGTGGGGGGTTGGGCAAGAGGAGGACTGAACTCTGGTGCTCTGACTCTTAAACCCTGTGCTTAGCAAAATACAAAAAAAATGCAAATTCTGAACTGAGATGGGTCAATACTTTGCAGGGCGATATCTGTTCAAGGGAAGGAGGTGGGCTGAGCAGTGGGGATGGACTGTGTGCTAGCAATCTCTGGGCTCTGCATTTTACCTGCTTTAGGGCCGTTCTAGGCAGAAAGAGGAGCACAAATTCCCAACACTCAACAGCTGGTTCCTCAGTCAGTCACAGCAGTGGGAGCTCCAGCAGAGTGTCTGGACCTCCAGAGCAGTGCCACAGGCTGGGCTGTTTGCTAAAGCACTTATGTCCAGCCTACCTCCTTGGTCCTTGGTTCCTCTAATGAGGAACCTCTCCTCCATGCCATGGCCACAATGGTGCTGCTGATGTTCCTGATGGAGCTTCCCACTGAGTTCAGGGAGGCTAACCAAGGGTGGCTCCCATTGGTATCCGTAGGCTCCAGGTGAGCTCTCTGGGTGATCCTGCCAGTAGCTGGCATTTGGGGGAATATAATCACTGTTCACTAAAAAGAGCTTCAATCCTTTGCTTTGTTCATTTCCTGTTAATGTCAGAGTCCAGGCATTTGACAAATGTGACTACCAGCAACTTCCACTAATGAGGAGCAATCATTTGTAATTTAAAGGAAGAAACAGAAGACACCAGGCCATGGAATGATAAGTCATGCAGGGCAAAGGTCTGGTGTCTTGCCCACTCATCTCTCCCCACCCATTTAGGTGGACCATTTTCTTTGAAGGAACTGATTTGTTCTGCTTGCCCTTGAAACAGGGTCTGACAGATGCCCTAGCGCAGCGGTTCTCAACCTGTGGGTCGCGACCCCTTTGGGGGTCGAACGACCCTTTCACAGGGGTCGCCTAAGACCATCAGAAAATACCTATTTCCCAAGGTCTTAGGAACCAACAGACCGCTCCTCGGTGTAGCAAAGTGTAGCAATGTAGTTTACTGTTGTTATATGAAGACTGTTATCCATGCTACACTATGATTTAAGACCAAAAATTTCATTTATTTGTAATTAGAAATAAATATTTCACAATATATAATTAAATATTGTTTTTGTGATTAATCACTATGCTTTAATTATGTTCAATTTGTAACAACGAAAATACATCCTGCATATCAGATATTTACATTACAGTTCATAACAGTAGCAAAATTACAGTTATGAAGTAGCAACGGAAATAATTTTATGGTTGGGGGTCACCACCACATGAGGAGCTGTCTTAAAGGGTCGCGGCATTAGGAAGGTTGAGAACCACTGCCCTAGCGGGTTTGCTCAGCGTACAGAGCATGGACCTGCGGACTTAAGGGACCTGGTTCCATTCCAGGTCAAGGGCACATGCCCAGATTGCTGGTTCCATACCCAGAAGGGGTGTGCAGGAGGTCACTGATTCCTTATCATTGATGTTTCTATCTCTCTCCTTTCTCCCTCTCTGAAGTCAATAAAAATATAGGAAAGAGAGAGAGAGAAGGAAGGAAGGAAGGAAGGAAGGAAGGAAGGAAGGAAGGAAGGAAGGAAGGTAGAAAGAAGGAAGGAAGGAAGGAAGGAAATAGGAAGGAAGGAAGGAAGAAGGAAGAGTCTGACAAAAAGCAGAGGTATCTGCAGTAGGGTGACTCTCTGGTACATGGAGATTTTTCTCTGCCTTCTGTTCCGTGGAAGAGTTTAACTTTAGTGCGAGGTTTATGGAAGAGAGGTTTGAGGGGACCTAAGGCACTCTTTCTCTCAAACTCCGGAATCTGAAGATTAAGGAAGACCCCTCCTGATTCGAGTTATGTTCAGCATAACATAGTGTTTTGGGAGATCCGAAGGCCCTAATTCCTGCTTGCCCTTCACTACCACTTAACTTCCAAAGCCTCTCCCTGTGCCACTGGCTCTGTGAACCAAGAGCACCAAGCTTCCCCCCCAAAACCGCTGTGGGGGTGAGAGATTCACATGGGCCCTCCGCACACTCCCCAGCCCTGTCCTCAGGCTCAGAAAGGCCACGAAGCGGGCAACCTTCCTTAAATTGAAACTCCGCAAATCTGTTTCTGGATCTGTTTCACCCCAAGAAAGTGCAAACTGACATCTGGACCTCCCAAAGCAGAGGAGGCCAAGGAAGGGGGTGCGGGGGCGGGGGAAGGGGTCTACATCTCTCTCGACCTTCTGGCCTCTTCAGCGGCTGCAAGCTGGCTGAGAGAATTGGTTTTGGCCATCCGGAGGCGGTCACAAGGGATTCCTAAATGGAACGGCTTCCTTTTTCCATTCCAGCTTTCAGCTTGGCCCCCATCTGCCCTTCCGGGCATCCTCTAGTCCTGGGGCCCGGGAGTGCAGAGAACAGAGGAAAGGATAGCCCCGGGACCTTCCCGCCCCGCGCGCCCTCGTGCAGACTGTGTCCTTGGCCTCCGTATGCGGAGAGGCCGGCCCTGGCGACGGGGCCCACGTCTCGGCGGGCGCCGAGGCCCGGACGCGCGGGGAGAGGGGCGGGGCGGCGCGCGAGCCGGGCTGGGGGTGTCGGATGTCACCCCTGCGCACACCTCGGCCTGGGGGGAGGAGGGGGGGCGGGGAGCGAACCACTGAGACGCCGAGACCTCCGCGGTCCTAGAGTGGAGCAGGAAGTGTCCCAGGGGAGGGAGCCGGAGGGTCCGGCCTTTCCTCTCCTCCGCGTCCGGCGGGCTCCAGCGGCGGCCCAGCCTGCGCGGCCAGCTAGCGGGGACGCGTCGCGGCGGTGAGTGCGGCCGGGCTGCTACGGCCCGCGCGGCGCCCTCCCACCGCCTCTTCCAGCCCCAAGCACCTCGGACTTGCGGCCCAGCGGCCCCGGACCGACCCCGTGCGCCCGTCGGCCCCTCGCGTCCCCCCTCCCGGAGCCAATCGTTGGGGCTCCGCGGGCGGGGAGATAAGGCGATGTCGTTTTTCAGTTGCCTGCATTTCTTTCTGCTGCTTCCCTCCCAGGTGGAGCCGTGGATTTCTGGATGAGCGGGAGACGGGGCTTGGCTGGCCAGGGACGGAGTCGGGCCCAGCAGAGAGCCCGCCTCGAGAAGGACACCAGGAGGCGGGCTGGGAAAGATGAGGAACGGCTGTGGAGACTAACGCCGCAGCGGGAGCGATTTGAGTTCGACGCCGGGAAAGAGTTCCAGACTTTGTGAGGTGAGGAGCCGGGAGCTGGCTGCACTGGGGGCGCGCGCGCGGGAGTGTGCGTGCGTGCGCGCGCTGAGAGGGAAGCGGGAGAGCGAGGAGAGCTCTCTCTTCCCTTGGCCTAAAATGCCCTCCCTTTCCTTGCTGCTAGTCCCGCGCTGTCCCGCCTCCATCAGCTGCTTTAAGCCCCGCCCCGCTCCACGGGAATCCCACGTCGTCTATTCATGAAGGCATCACTCCTGAGCCTCCTACCACCAGGTGCCTGGGTGACAAAGAGGACCGCCACTGTCTGGTTAGGGCTGGTTCCCAGCGCACACTGAGTGCTGAGGGTGGGGCTTGGATACACCCTACGTTGGGACCGACCTGGGAATCCAGAGGCCCTGTCTTTGCTTGGTGGCTGAGCTCAGGGACTTTGGGGTGGTGGGGCTGGTTTCAGATGCAGGAAGGGCCCTGAAGAAAGGTGGCCATGGAGCAGGCTCTGAGGTGTCCAGCTAGACTTCTTGAGTCCTTTTCTGCTAATCTGTTTCCATTGGAAAGCAGAGCAGTCCAGATACTTGTTTTTTTCAGACTGCTACTTTGTGGCTTTGAGGTTCTTCTGGTCTGTGAAATTGGAGTGGGGCCTGCGTACCCCATGGGACCCTTAGAACCCCGGGCTGTTGGGGCTTAAGGTTAAACTGGGGCGCCTCATAAAACCTGAGTATGGAAGTCCAGTGATTAACTAGTGGTCTCATGGTCTGAGAAAAGAGGAGGGACTTTCTCTGGGTCCCATAGTCTTAGAGTAATGGTGTTTACTCTCTCTTTTTAAAATTAGAGATAGAGGAAGGGAGAGTTAGAGAGAAATATTGATGAGAGAGAAACATCTATCCGATGTCTCCTGCACGCCCCCTGCTGTGGATCCAGCCGAAACAATCCAGCCAGGCTTGTTCCCTGACCTCCGAATGAACCTCCTGGTTCATTGGTCAATGCTCAATCATTGAGCCACACTGTCCAGGCAGTACTGGTTTTTATAAATTGCACAGCATTATTTTTATCCTGGAATCTGAGGTGTGATTATCACTTTGTCCCATTTTTTGTTGCTTTTAAAATGCTCATCTGAGGATGTGTTTTTATTGATTGATGGGGAGAGGAAAAAAACATTGATGTGAGAGAGAAACATGGATCAGTTGCCTCCCATACACACCCTGACTGGGGATTGAACCTGCCACCCTTTGGTGTACAGGACAGTGCTCCAACCTACTGAGCAACACTGGCCAGGGCTTGTCTGTGTATCTTCTCAGCCATGTACTTTACCCTTGTTTCTCAATGCAGACTCTATGGGTCAGGGCTGGTCTGGCTGTGTGGATCCAGCAGGTCTAGAACCAGTAGTCTGTCCTGGCCACCAGCAGGGTGGGTTTCCCCTCCTCAACATGCCTTCACGTTTTTTATTTGGACATCTGTCTTTGTCTTTCCAACTCATGCTGTAAAGGTCTCAAGGGCAAGAACAGTGACTTTGACTCAGAAATCCCAAGATAGCAGCCCGCTTAGCTCGGCCCTCTTTCGTTCTCTCCAGGAGGATCTGGCCACCAAAGGTACCACGGAGTCTTACTTCCTTCTTTCTCCTGCATGTAGCCCTGTCATTGTCCTGGGATGTTCGGAATGTTTTTGTCACATTGAAAGGCCACTGTTTTTCTCCCGGACTCTCTGCCTCATTTGTCAGGTTGACCAATTATAAGGGGACCATGCAATGATGCTGTTGGGGTTGGCAATTCCCTCTCTCCATTTGTATAAGGATCAGTCACACTGACACTTCTCACATGTCCCAGGGCTTCTCCCAAGGGCTGGTCTCCAGGCCTTGTCACTTTCCCCATCACCACCCTCCACACCTACTTACAAGAGACCAGAGTATTGAAGCCAGTGATTTCTGTTTGGAAATAGGGTCGTCTTCTGCTGCTGACCCCCATCAAATCCCATCATGCCCACAGCCCTGTGTCCCCGAGTCTTGGCTCCGAAGGAAAGTGAGGAGCCCAGGAAAATGAGGAGCCCACCGGGAGAGAGCCCTGGACCCCAGGGCGAGCCTCCCAGCCCCGAATCCTCCCGACGCCTCTTCCGCCGGTTCCGCTACCAGGAGGCGGCGGGCCCCCGTGAGGCCCTGCAGCGCCTCTGGGACCTGTGCCGGGGTTGGCTGTGCCCCGAGCGGCATAGCAAGGAGCAGATCCTGGAGTTGCTGGTGCTGGAGCAATTCCTGGCCATCCTGCCTCGTGAGATCCAGGGCTGGGTGCGTGCCCAGGAGCCGGAGAGCGGAGAGCAGGCTGTGGCTGCTGTGGAGGCACTAGAAAGGGAACCAGGGAGACCCTGGCAGTGGGTGAGTAGAGCAGCTGCTCTGGGCTGGCTGGAGGTTGCGGGGAGGAGAGGATAAGAGCCAGCAGTGTAGAGAGGGGCCACTCTCTTCTACACACACACACACCTTCTCCCATCCCCTGGCAAGAATGAGGAATTCTCTCCAGAACTCTTGCTTTGGTGAAGTACACATGAGTGTTAGTTTCGCAGTAGTGCAGGTTATATTCCCTAAAGACTCTAACTAGGAAGATAAGTCCTTTGCCTTTACAGCCCTGTCCAAGGCCTGGGCTGAGCCTCCAGTGATCAGCTGTAAAGGTGATGGTCAATAGGCCAAGGGAGGGAGTTTACACTGCCTCTGGCCCTTGCTGGCGAGGGACCTCTCCATGAGCCCTGAAAAGCTCTCTCTGGGATTGCAGCTCAAGCACTGTGAGGACCCCGTGGTGATTGACGATGGAGATGGCCCTCTGGACCAGGAGCAGGAGCGGCTGCCAGCAGAGGCCCAGAGCCACCTTGCAAAGAGCCAGGAAGCCCAGCCAATGGCCTTGCCCCAGGGCCCTGGGCTCCCAAGCAGACTGCCAGGACAGCTCAGCGGGGACCCAGGTAGGGAGTAGGGGGGAGTGAGGGGGACAGGCTGGCCTTTGTACCCCACCTTGTGCCTTAGAGGTGGCTCTTGACCTCAGTAGTTCTCTCCAATCCCCTGAGGAGCCATAAACAATTTTCAAGGTCTGAGTTCCTCCCTATAGTGATTGAATCAGAATTTCCTAAGGGTGTCTGTTCTTTTCATGGTGCCCCATTCACTCTGTCTCCTAGTGCAGACTCTGTTGTAAGGGGCTGTCTTTGAAGCTGCACCATCTTCTCTCTGTGAGGGTGTATTTCTGGGCTTTGTCATTTTGGGGGGGCACCTGGGCACTATTGGCTGTCCCAGGAGGGCTATGTGAGGAGCCAAGTGTGGCCATATTCACTTGTCTTCCTGAACCTCTCTTTCCCAGCTAAATAGCCCCTAATCTCAGACTTGTTATGATGCTGCAAGGAAATACAGAAATACTCTTAGGGGAAACAGGTTGGGGTCTCAGGGTTTGGGGCTTGAGTGTCACCTTGCCATGTCTTAATATCTGTACAAAATGTGCTGGTGGCTTCAGGCAGATAGTTTTGGCACCACATACACTCCATGTTGAATCCTCTTGCTATAACCCAGATCATGCTTCTAAACTCTGCAAGCCTCAGTTTCCTGGTCCATCCAAAGGAGGTAATCATTACCCTTATTAGGTTTCTTGAGGATTAAAGGTTGATATCCATAAAATGCTAAGCAGGGGGCCTGAGGCAGTCAGGATTTTTAATTGAAGTAATCCTATGAGAAGTTGTGCTGCCCTGGGGTTAAGGGACCTCTGTGGTGTGAGGGTTGTTTCTGGCAGAGTTGCTACATTGTGCTACAGATAGCAGAAGAAAGGAGGGAAGATGCCAGGAGAGAGAGTATTCTTGAAATTCACGGTAGTCCTTAACATTGTAGTAAGTTTTTCAGTTAGAAAAAAAAAAGCATATTAAATTTCTTTATGTGTTAAACTACACTGACTTCTGTATAAATCAACCTCTTCAGCTTCCCCTTGGTTAAAAGTCTAGGTAGTTTTAGTTTTTTAGGAATGTCTGAACAAAGTCCCACAGACAGGGCAGCTTAAACAACAGACATTTACTTTCTTCCAGTTCATTAATTTCAGAGAGAGGGAGAGAGAGAAACATCAATGATGACTATCATTGATTGGCTGCCTCCTGCCATGCCCCCTACTGAGGATTGAGCCCCAAACTCTAGCATGACTGGGAATTGAACTGTGATCTCCTGATTCATGGGTTGATGCGCAACCATGGAGCCACACCAGCCGTCAGACCTGCTACCTTTTGGTGTACCAGCCAGGGCTTAATTTCTTCTTATAAGGACATCACATATATTGAGTTAGGGCCCATCCTAAGAATTTTATGTTAAGTTAATTACCTCTTGAAAGACCCCCATCTCCAAATACAGTCACATTTTGAAGTCATAGGGGTTGGCACTTCAACATGTGAATTTGGTGGGGACATAATTTATTCTAATGACAAGCTTAAGGGAAGCAACCATTAGTCCAAATAAACACTGCATGTGCAGGCAGTTTGGGATATGCAGGTTGTGGATAGCAAGAATGCCCTCAGAAGTAACTGTCCCAGCCTAAGCTGGTGCTTCTGGAGGAAGTTCAGAGATAAGCCAATTACCACTGATGGGATTCTAGTCCAAAAACTCCACTCATCCTTTTTCCCTGAGCAATAATAAGTGGACAAAGGAGTCATGGTGAATTTTTATTAGGAAGACCTTAGAGACTTAAGCTTATTTGTTGTTGGGATGAGCCACCAGTAAAAACCTTGCAGTTCCTAATCTTGAATATCTTTCCAAAACGCTAGATCTTATATAAAGGATAAAGCTTTCCACGGTGATTTGTAAAAGTGTCTGTGTACTCATGTTCCGTGGGAAAGGTAGGGAGAGGCTGTCATTCATCCCCTAGAAGCTGGGGGTGTGAGAGAGCAGAATGAACTCCCGCCTCACATCCATACTCACCCTGCTGCAGCTTTCCCCAGCAGAGTGAAGAGGTGGCCTCCCTCAGGAACCCCCAGTGTCATTGCTGGCTATGCTGTCCCCTGCTCTGCCTCCTGTTTGGACCCTTGTTCTAAATAGTTGCACCTTTCCCTGCTGCATCTTGGTGAGAGATGCTGGCTTCTGTGTTAGCTTTGAGACTGATTTAACATGTGACCAGGATCAACCTTCAAAAGACCAAGAGACGACAGTGCAGTTATCCAAGTCTTATTCTGTGAAAAGACCACCTTTTGAAACAACTTATTTTCACGTGGCTGTACCCTGGGCTAGGAATGTGGCTCTGCTCACAGAAGCCTGAGCAAGAATAGTTGCTAATCAGGGAGAGAAGTCTGTTGGAATAGCAACCCCTGTCCCTTAGGCCTCAAGGTCAGGCTAAGGGAGGTAGTCCCGGTGCTACACTCTGCACTTTCTAGTGGGCTTCAATAAGTGCTTCCTCCCGGGGAGGGGGAGAGGGAGGGAGAAAGGGGGCGACACCTAACCAGGACACAGTCTCCTGGAGTTTACAGTTTATAAACTTCCAGGTGTATACATTTCTATGACCCTGTAGACCCACAGTAATTTCATTGCTGGCAGCTCTTACTGATATCTTGGCTCAGAGCTCTAACCTCTATTTTCCCCATATTTCAGATCATGAAGTTGAAGCCCCTGCATACATGGGGAGTTACATTGCGACTTGGTGGCAGGGCAACTCAAGCCCAGGCTTTCCCTGTTAAAGTCTCCCTTGTTGTGTTTGAAATCTTGTAGTTTGCCCAAAGTTTTTTATCTGCATTATCTTGTAATTCTCCCTGGTAAGGAAAGAGACCCAAGGTTGTGAGACACCCTTTTCTCATCTCTTTCAGTTCCTCAGGACCCATCCCTCCTTCAGGAAGTGAGCTTGAGGGATGGACAGCAGATGACCTCTCTCCAGCTGCCCCTGGTGAGTGACTTCTGCAAGAACCCTTGAAAACTCCACTTTGCCTCTCTGTCAGCTACAAGGAAGTTTTGCCAGGACCCTGGCCAGCTTTCTGTCTGCCACGCAGATTGTTCACTGAGCTTAGAAAAAATAAGAGGACAGATGTGAGTTTATTTGACTTCCATCTTTCCTCCTGCACCATACTCTGGGCTGCTTGCTATGTTGGCTGGGCTATTACCTTCGGGAGCCTGTGTGGACAATGGAGGTGGACAACAAACATTCAGGCATCCCCATCTCTCTTCCTCTTGGCATCCTGGTGTCCCCTCCCGTGAAAAGGGGGAGGGAAAATGTATATTTCTTTGGTACCGTCACATAGCTGTCCAGAGGGCTGTTAGGGGTTTCCATGCAAGGCTTCTTTCTCAGGTGTCCTCCCCAAGTGGAGCTGTTTTTAATCTGGCAGATATCTTCACTCACCTCTTTCCATCCCAGGTCCTGCCTGGGGCTGTGGTTTCTGACCACACCCCCTTAATTTCCCTACTGAACACTTCCCTTTGGCTGACATAAAAGTCAGTTATTACAAGAATGTCGGTACTGTAAAGGGGTAGACCCTGTTGTTACTGGTTTTCAGCAGATGGAAGAGTATATGAAGGACAGTAGACAGTTTGTTCTCTGCACATCCATGTAGCAGGACTTTAAACTTGGGAGGGGGTTCGGCTCAAGACGAGAGGGAATTTGGTAGGCACACAGAGTGAGCGGTTGTCCATTCCCTTGGAGCTGTACTCCTGGAACACAGCATGTACTGATACCTTTGACCAGTACAACTTGCAAAGTGATGCTATGAATTTAGTATCTAATGAGTTTTGGTTGTTCACCTTTGAATTTATCCAGGTCCCTGTAGATGCCACAGTGAGCAGATAAATCAGTGCTCTTTGTCACTCCATTGAAGATTGTTTCTGCCCAATGCACTAAAAGTCACCATCTGAAGGTCTTATATTTTAGGGCTTTTTCTTTTGAAGTTTTAATTGTAAAATACATGCAACAAAATTTACAATTCTAACCATTTTTAATGTACAGTGGTGTTTCTAAATGTTCAGTAATCTTAAGTATATCCCATTGTTGTGCAACCAATGTCCAGAATTTTTTCATCTTTCCAAACTGAAACTCCTCACCCATTCAGTAATAATTCCCCATTCCCGCATACTTCTGGCCCTGATACCTACTGTCCCACTCACTCTAAAGAGCACACATACATGGAACCATGCAGCATTTGTCCTTTTGAGTCTGGTTTATTTCCCTCGGTGTAATGTCCTAAGGCTCATCCATGATGTAGCATATGTCAGAAGGCTAAATGGTATTTTGTGGTGTGTACTGTATATAACCCATTGTGCTTATCCATTCATTCTTTTTAAGATAAAATATTTTTATTGATTTTTAGAGAGAAAGGAAGGGAGAGAGAGAAATATTGATGTGAGAGGGTAACGGTGATTCACTTCCCCTTGCAGGGTTGTGAATTGACCTCACAACCCTGGCATTTCTGACCAGGAATCTAATCAACAACCTTTTAGTGTATGGAAACATTTCCAACCAACTGAGCCACACCATCCAGGGCATTTCATTCTTTGATGAACACGTAGGTTGCTTCCTCCTTCTGGCCACTGTGAATAATGTTGCTATGAATATGGGTGCATTTATTTATTTATAGGTAATCATAGATTCACCTCAGATGTAAGAACAGATACAATACTATACAGTGTTACAGGCTGATAGATACAATGTCATAAGCAGCATACTGACATCAATACACACAGGATACAGAACGTTTGCTTTCAGAAGCATCCTTCCTATTGCCTTTTTCGGCCATAAACACTGCTCTCACACCAGCTTCTCATTGGTCTCTGATAACCATCTGACAGTGTTGTTTAAGAACATTACTAGTAAGTAAGTGGGTTCATACAGTATGTCACATTTGGGTATGGACTTTTTAGAAAATTTATCAGGGTTACACTGGCTAACAAAATTATGCAAGTTTCAGATGCACAATTCTACAACACATCATCTGTACACTGTATTGTATGTTCACCATGCCAAGTCAAATCTCCATCACCATTTAGCCCTCCTAAACCCTGCTCCCTTTCCTCTAGCCACCCTCCCCTCCTCAGTCACTACACTATTGTCACTGTCCATAAGTTTTTTAGTTTTTCTTTTTTTTTCTGCTCAATCCCTCCACCTAATACTCAGACACCCCCCAAAACTCCCCCTCCCCTGCTGTCAGCTGGCTCTCTATAAGTCTGTCTCTATTTTGCTTGTTAGTTCATTTTGTTCATTAGATTCCACATGTAAATGAAATCATATGGTACTTGTCTTTCTCTCATTGGCATATTTCACTTACATAATGTTCTTCAGGTCCATCTGTGCTGTTGCAAAGGGTAAGGTTTCCTTTTTTTTTTTTTTTTTAACAGCCAAGTAGTATTCTATTGTGTAAATGTACCACAGCTCTTTTTATCCGTCTACTGATGGACAGTTGGGCTGCTTCCAAATCTTGGCTATTGTAAATAACATTACAATGAACATAGGGGTACAAATATTCTTTCGAATTAATGTGTTGTATTCTCATAAATTCCCAAAAGTAGTGGAAGGCAGTTCCAATTTTAATGTTTTCCATAATGGCTGTACCCATCTGCATTCCTACCAACAGTGCTCAACCACTGATCCATACCAGCCAGGCTCCTTTGTCAAATTTTAATTGACCCAAAGGTGTGTGTTTATTTTGGGGATCTCTGTTTTGTCCCATTGATCTATATGTCTGTTTTTGTGCCAATACCATGCTGTTTTGATTTACTATGGCGTTGTAATATAGTTTGATATCAGGTAGTGTGATTCCTCCAGCTTTATTCTTTTTTCTCAAGATTGCTGTTGCTCTTTAGGGTCTTTTGTGTTCCATATCTATTTTTGGAATACTTGTTCTAGTGCTATGAAATATATCATTGATATATTGGTAAGAATTGCATTGAATCTATAGGTTGCTTTGGGTAGTATAGACATTTTAATTATATGTTAATTCTTCTTATCCATGAACATGGTATGGTATATGCTTCTACTTATTTGTATCTTCAGTTTCTTTTTTCAGTGTTTTATAATTTTCTGAGTACAGATCTTCTTTGGTTAAAATTATTCCGTGTTTAATTTTTTTTAAGCAGTTGTGAATGATATTGTTTTCTTAGTTTCCCTTTCTGATAGTTTATTATTGATGTATAAAAATGCAACTGAGGAATTTGCACATGGTTCAGCAATTCTGCAAGTTTTGAATTGCAATCCTTTCTTTTTTTTGAATAAATGCTTTTTAAAAAATATATATATTATTGATTTTTTACAGAGAGAAAGGGAGAGGAATAGAGAGCTAGAAACATCAATGAGAGAGAAACATCGATCAGCTGCCTCCTGCACACCCACTACACTGGGGATGTGCCCACAATCGAGGTACATGCCCTTGACTAGAATCGAACCTAGAATCCTTCAGTCCATAGGCCGATGCTCTATCCACTGAACCAAACCGGTCAGGGCATGAATAAATACTTTTTGGTGATAAAAAACAAAAAGCAACTGATTTCTGGATATTCATTTTGTATTCTGTTACTTTACTGAATTCATTGATCAATTCTGGTAGATTTTTGGTGGAATCTTTAGGATTCTCTTCATTCAGTATCATGTCATCTGCAAATAATGTGTTTTACTTCTCCCTTTCTAATTTGGATGCCTTTTATTTCTTCTTGTCTGATTGATATGTTTAGAATTTGATTTCCAGTACCATGTTGAATAAGAGTGGTAAAAGTGGACATCCATGTTTTGTTCCTTACAGTTTTTGCCATTAAGTATGATTTTGGCTGTCATATGTGGCCTTTATTACATTGAAGTATGTTCCCTGTATTTCCATTTTGCAGGGAGTTTTTATATAAATGGGTACTCTATTTTATCAAATGCTTTTTCTATATCTATTTTCTTTTCTGCACCTATTTTTAAAAAATATATTTTTATAAATTTCAGAGAGAGAGAGAGAAATAAAAACATTAGTGATGAGAGAGAATCATTGATCTACTGCCTCCTACACGCCCTACATTGGGGATCAAGCCAACAACCCGGGCATATGCTCCGACCGGAAATTGAACCTTGACCTCCTGGTTCATAGGTTGACACTCAACCAAATGAGCCATGCTGGCCAGGCCTTTTTCTGTGGCTATTGATATAATCATATGGCTTTTATTCTTCATTTTGTTTATGTGGTGTATAGTATTTATTGATTTCCAGATATTGTACCAATCTTGCAGGGGATGGTTTTTAATCAGCATAATTCTGTGGAGCTTCAGTGAGTATTTTGCATGTGTCAGTATTCCATTCTGTTTTTATTGCTGAGGAAAGACCTCACCGTATGGATGAACCACAGTTTATTGAACCATTCACCTGCTGAAGGAGATCTGGGTGGTTTCCAGTTTAGGGCATTTTGCATAACGCTGCTGTAAACATTTGTGTTCAGTTTTTGTGTGAACATCAGTCTTCATTTCTCTGGGGATACATGCCCAGGTATGCAATTGTTGGGTTGTCTGGTACCTTTTTCCAGAGTGACTGTACCATTTTACATTTCCACTATATTCTCCACATCCTTGGCAACATTTGATGATGTCACTGTTTTTTTTATTTAACTTAATTAATTAATTTTTTTATTGCCATTTTCAGGGACCTTAATGACTTCAATGTCTTTAAGGCTCGTAACATGGCTTTACTTTTGCCAGCTTTGTCTAAATTTCTGCAGAAACACATTCAGGTAAGCAGACTCATTGGCTGGCTTTCACCATTTTTTATTTTAGCCATTCTGATAGATGCTTATTGATTATCTCCTTTGGACTTAAATTTGAACTCTCTAATGGCTGATGAAGTGGGACATCTTTTCATGTGCTTATCTGCAATCTATATTCACTCCATGAAAGGTCTCTTTATGACTTTTGTCCATTTTTTTTTTTACTTTATCTCTGTTTTTGAGTGTATTACAGGTGACTCCCCTTTTTTTCCCCATACCCACCCACCCTCCCCTTCACCACACTGTTGTCCATGTTCTAATTGTCCATTTTACTTTTTTTCTACTGTTGAGTTTTAAGAACTCTTTATATAGTCTACATACTTGTCCTTTGTTGGATGTATGTTTTGTAAATATTTCTTCTCATCCCATCTATTTCACAGGGTCTTTAGCAGAGCAAAAGTTTTAAATTTTGATTAAGTTAACCAATTTTTTCTTTTAAGGATCATGCTTTTGGTATAAAGTCTAAGGACTCTTTGCCAGTTTTAGATCCCAAAGATTTTTCTGTATTTTTTCCTTTAGTTATCCACTTTACATTTTGGTCTAAAATACATTGACCCAACAATTGCATACCTGGATAATCCATAGATTCAATTTATGATTACAATCTGTGGTCCATTTACACTTATTTTTTTTTTCAGCTGCCTCTTTTTTTTAATTAATTTTTTATTAATTTTTTATACATATCTCCCCATTGCCCCCCCTCCCTCCCAGGCATACCCCAACCCCCCAGTGTCTGTGATCATTGGTTATGCTTATATGCATGCATACAAGTCCTTTGATTGATCACTTATCTACCTCACCTAACTTTAATCTTTCTGCTGTAATTTCACAGTCTGTTTGATGCTTTATGATTTTTGTCCTCCTGAGAATTATCAGTCTACTCCCTTTCTGTGCTCCTGATTCTATTATATTCACCAGTTTATTCTGTTGATCAAATTTTTAATTCACTTAATTTTTAGATTCACTTGTTGATAGATATGTATTTGTTGTTCATAATTTTTTGGCTTTTACCTTTTCCTTCTTCCTCTTCTAAAAGAGTACCTTTCAGCATTTCATATAATACTGGTTTGGAGTTGATGAACTCCTTTAGCTTTTTCTTCTCTGTGAAGCTCTTTATCTGCCCTTCAATTCTGAATGATAGCTTTGCTGGATAGATTATTCTTGGTTGTAGGTTCTTGTTATTCATCACGTTGAATATTTCTTGCCACTCCCGTCTGGCCTGCATCGTTTCTGTTGAGAAATCAGCTGACAGTCGTATGGGTGCTCCCTTGTAGGTAATGAACTGTTTTTCTCTTGCTGCTTTTAATATTCTCTCTTTTTCTTTTGCTCTTGGTATTTTAATTATGATGTGTCTTGGTGTAGTCCTCTTTGGATTCCTTTTATTTGGGGTTCTGTGTGCTTCCTGGACTTGTAAGTCTATTTCTTTTACCAGATGTGGGAAGTTTTCAGTCATTATTTCTTTAAATAGGTTTTCAGTATCTTGCTCTCTCTCTTCTTCTGGCACCCCCACAATTCTGATGTTGGTATGCTTGAAGCTATCCCAGAGACTCCTTACATTATCTTCACATTTTTGGATTCTTTTCTCTTCTTGCTTTTCCAGTTGAATGTTTTCTGCTTCTTTATATTTCAGATTTTTGACTTAATTCTTGCCATCCTCTAGTCTGCTGTTAGGACTCTGTATAATATTTTTTATTTCAATCAATGTATGTTTAATTTCTAGTTGGTCCTTTTTCATCTCTAGTTGGATCTTTTGCATCTCTAGTTGGTCCTTTTTCATCTCCTCTTGGGACTTGATAAATTTATCCATCTTTTCTAGCATATTCTTGAAAAACCTTATAAGCATGGTTTTGAACTCTATATCCAGTCGTTTTTTTCCTTCCGTTTCTTTTGTTTGTAATCCCTTCCCTTGTCTCGACATTTTCACTATGCCAGGGAAACATCTGTGTTGGATTCAGCCTTATGATACCAGAGGTGCAAAGCTGTAGAAGCCTCTGTTGAGCTTGGGAAGGGTGGAGTCTCAGGGCTTAAGGGACCGCCTTGCCTTCCAGTCGGCCCCACCCTCCATGGCCCCTGAGTCTCACGTGACTGGGTAATTGCTGGAGCGGTCCTTGTGCACGAGCCCGAAGTGCCTCTAACCGCTGCCTTTCCAGCTCCCCTGAGCACTAGGACCACACGAGTCTAGGTCTCCAGGGTTTTGTCCGAAACAGGGGCTTAGTGGAGTCAGAAGTGGCACAGCCGGGAGGGTCTGTCTCCCACCCACTCGCGAAAGCCAGCGGCACAATCAGCAATCTGTCCTGAGCAGTGCCGTATGCGCCACCAGGCCTTTGATCTTTTGCGACTCCCCTAAATTTCCGTGCACTTCTCCCTTTTCACAGTCCAAACTCCCCCCGATTGAATTTCAGCTGGATCTGGGGTTTAGTGTCGTAGGATAAGGGGTTCAATGCCTTTGAGAGTCTCCGTTTCCCTCCCGCCAGAGAAAGCCAGCCAGGTACTCCGGCACCCGCTCTCTCCTCGCACGCTCGTCTCCATACCTCAGCTTTTTGCACCTCCTCTGGGTCTCCGTGAGCCCTTCTCTTTCCCTCTAGTTGTAAAACTTCCACTCCGCCAGCTTTCGTGTGGTTCTGGATGATGTCCGTTCTGTCTTTTATTTGTAGTTTTGAAATTGTTGTGCGAGGCAGCAGTGTAGGTGTTTACCTATGCCACCATCTGGATCTCCTCCCATTTACATTTAAATCTATATCTCTAATTTTTGTATAAGGTAGAGAATTAGGTCATAGTTTGTTTTTATTTTTTTGTTTTGTTTTTGCTAGTGGATGTCCAATTGCTTTGGACCTCTTGGCAGAAAAGTTTGTTTCCACTGAGTTGCTTTCATTCTCTTGTCAAAAATCAGTTGAACATATTTGTGTGGGTTATTCTTGGGTTCTCTGTTTTGTTCTATTTTTGTATTTATCTTTCTTTCCACTAATAGTACACAGTTTATATGTAGACCGGCTCCTTTTATTTTATTCTTTTTTAAAATTATGTATTTTCATTTCTTTGCTTTTCTCTATGCATTTTAGAATAATCTTGCCCATATCTGCAAAAGGTCCCACTGAGATTTTGATAAGAATTTTGTTAAACGTGTGTCAATTTAGGGAGCATTGACATTTTTAACCTCTGGGTCTTGTGATCTGTGAATGTGATATGCCTTTCCATTCTCTTTGATTTCTTTCATCACTGATTGGTGGTTCTCAATGCACAAGTTCTATACATGTTTTGTTATACATAAGTACCTCATTTTTTAAGCCAATTGCAAATGGTATTACATTTTTAATTTTGATGACAATATAATCATTTCTAGTATAAGAAACATAATAGATATTTGTATGTTTATTTTGTATTCTGTGACCTTGCTGGATTCATATATCAGTTTTAAGGAGGGTTGTTGTTGTTTTATGTGTATTTACTTGTTTTTAAAAAGAGTCCTGGGTTTTTTATGTAGACAGTCGTGTTATCTGCAGTTAAGAACAGTTTTATTTCGTTCCAGCTTTTATGCTTTTATTTTTTCTTGCCTCATTCCATTGGCTAGAACCTCTAGCACAATGTTGAATAGCAGTGATGAGAGAGGATTTCCTTGCCTTGTTTCTAGTCTTGGGGAGAAAGTGTCATTTCACCATTAAATATACTTTTAGCGGAAGTTTTTGTAAATTCTCTTTGTCAAAATGAAGCATCTCAGTTTTTTCCCCTGAGATTTCTCATTGTGTAAGGGTGTTGGATTTAATCAAAATCTTTTCTGCTTCAGTTGATAATGAACATGTGAATTTTCTTTCGGCTATTAATGTGCTGATTATGTTGACTGATTTTTAATTATTGAACCAGCCTTGCATTCCCTTATTGCCCTGGTATAAAATCTCTTTATATAATGCTGAGTTTTGTTTGCTATTATTTTGTATCTATTCAGGAGTGATATTGGTCTGTGTTTATTTTATTGTCTTTGTCTAGCTTTGTTTTCAGGGTAATACTAGCTTTATAAGGTGAATTTAGAAGTGTCCCCTCCTCTTATTATAAGAGACTAGAGGCCTGGTGCATGAAATTCATGCCCGGGTCATGGGGGGAATCCCTCAGCCCGGCTTGCACCCTCTCCATTCCGGGATGCCTTGGATGATGTCCGCATAGATTGGGCCTAAACCAGCAGTCGGACATCCCTCTCACAATTGGGGACAGCTGGCTCTTAATCGCTCGCCTGCCTGCCTGATCGCTCCTAACCACGCTGCCTGCCTGCCTGGTTGTCTGTAACTACCCTCCCCTGCTGGCCTGGTCACCCATAACTGCCCTCCCCTGCCGGCCTGGTCCCTCCTAACCCACTTGTGCCTTGGCCCCCACCACTGTGGCTTTGTCTAGAAGATGTCTGGTCTAATTAGCATATTACCCTTTTATTAGTAAAGATTGTGCAAAATTGGTGTTATTTTTTTGAACACTTGGTAGAATTCTCTAGTGAAATCTATGACCTGGAAGACTTAAAGGGGGTGTAGCAGAAGTAGTAGTAGGTGTTTTTTTTTTAGTTTATTATTTTTTCTTTTTCTTTTTGCTTTGAGAGAGAGAGATAGAAAAGAAACATCAATGATGAGAGAGAATCATTGATTGACTTCCTCCTGCATGCCCACACTGGGGATCAAGCCCACAACCCGAGCATGTGCTCTGCCCGCATGTACCCTGACCAGGAATCGAACTGTGATCTCCTGGTTCATAGGTTGATATTCAACCATTGAGCCTCACTGGCTGGGCTGGAAGTGATATTTTAATTACAGGTTCAACATTCTTAATGGGGGCTGTTCATACTATCTACTTCATAGTAGATGAGCTGTAGTGGTTTGTGTTTATCAAAGGATTGGTTGTTTTCATCTTAAATTGTCAAATTTTTGTGTATGGAGTTATTTGTGGTATTCTATCATCAGAGTTTCACTGATTTTTTTTTCCCTACTGTTTTTGTGTTTTAAATTTTATTAAGTTTTTGGTCTCATCTATTATTTCTTCATCTTGAATGCTTTGGGTTTATTTTACAATTCCCTTTCTAGGTTCGTGAGAGGGAAAGCTTATTTTAGGAAGTTTGAGGTGGGACTTTCCCTCTTATGTAAGCATTTCTATTGCAGGCATGTTAGCATCATAAATATCCCTCTTAACACTGCTCTAGTTACATTCCACAAATTGTAATAAAGTACATTTTTATTTTTATTAATTTTAATATATTTTGTATTTCTCATGAGCCTCCTTCTTTGACCTAAGGATTATTTAGAAATGTGGTTTAATTTCCAAGGTTTGCAGATTTTCCTCTGAACTTTCTATTATTGATTTCTAGTTTGATTCCATTATGATCAGGTAATACAATGTATGATGTCAGTACTTTTAGATTTGGGGGGTTGGGTTCCTTCTCTCTTTCTGGGATCTCAGTGGCCCAGTGTGTGGTCTGTCTTGCTGTATGTTCTGTTGGTATTTGAAAGGAATATATATTGTGTTCTTGTTGGGTGTTCTATAAATGTTGATTAGAACTTATTGGTTGATGCTGCTATTGAGTTTTCTATATCCTTCTTGTTTCTCTTTGTAGTTGATTGTTCTTCCAGTTTTTGAGATAGGGATATTGACGTCTCCAACTATAATGATTTGTCTTTCTCCTTTTGGTTCTGTCAGTTTTTGCCTATGCAGCTCTGTTTGGGGCATATGCATTAGAAATACTACTCACATATTACATGTATATTTATAAATGCCTTCTTAGGGGACGAACCCATGGTACAGTCACCTGGTATCTTTCTCCACATTGCCCACATCCTTGCAAACATTTGCCAATAACCAAATGTTATAATAAACTAGAGGCTTGGTGCACAAATCATGTACCAGTGGGGTCTCTCGGCCTGACCTGCAGGATCGAGCTGAAACCAGCTCTCCAACATCCGTGGAGGGGTCCTGGATTGTAAGAGGCCACAGGCCAAGCCTAGGGACCCCACAACCAAGGTACATGGCCTTCCACTGAGCCAAACTGGCCAGGCCTAAACCAATCTTTTTAAAAAATATATACTTTTATTGGTTTTAGAAAAGAAGGAAGAGGGAAGAGAGAGAGAGAAACATCATTGATGAGAGAGAATCATGTCAGCTACCCCTGATCAAGCCCACAACCTGGACATGTGCTCTTGACTGGAATCAAACTAGGGACCCTTCAGTCCGTAGGCCAATGCTCTATCTGCTGAGCAAAACCAGCTAGGGATTATGAACCAATCTTTGCTAGTTTCCAACTTTTCTTCTGCAGCTGCCTCATTCTCTCAACCTGCATAGAAGTGAAGAAAGTTAGTCTTGTTCTTTTATTAGGCTTAGGCTTAAGGAAATATTGTGACTGGTTGGGATTTTACCCAGACCACTAAAACTCTCTGTATCAACAGTAAGGGTTTCACTTTCTCACCATTTGTGTGTTTGTTGGAGTATCACTTTCAATTTACCTCAAGAACTTTTTCTTTGCATTCATAACTTGTTTGTTTGCTGCAAGAGGTCTAGAGATCAGCTTATCTTGGGTAGTTTTCTTTTTTTTTTTTTGGTGTGGCTTCTTTCTTTCTTGGAGGATTAGGTGTACATGGGACCATCTCACAGAGGTGGACTTATTTCAGTGGGGCTCTGGTGCTGATGGAATCTGCCCCTTTAGTGTATCAGTTGTGGAGGTGGTTACGTGGTGCTTTCTACCATGTGTGCTGGCTCTGGGGCCTTCCAGGAGGTGCAGGCCGAGGTCAGCTTCTGCCTGTGTTCTGCTTGGAGCCACCTAGCATGAGCTACAAAGCTATCTGCAGATGGCTGCTACTTTTGCTGGGCATGGAGGTGCCCAGAGATCAAGCTGTAATATAAGTCTAGCTGCTGCTAGTGTCAGGCATGAAGCCACTTAGCAAGAGGTATGGGGCACACTGAGGCCAGATGCTGTTTGTTTGAGAGCTTTCACTAAAATCTGGAGCATGAGCCAAGATAGGTCCTTAGTATGGAAAAGCCACTGGAAACAGCTTGAGTCCAGCCTCAGTTATGGATGGACCCACAAGTTGGGTGAGGTAGGGTTTCAGGGACTCTCCAGGGTAAGCCAAGTTGATGGAGTCTCAAATATGGTGCACACTAGCCTGCGGGCTCTGTGGGGAGTGCGGTCTTATAAAAGGAATGCTTCTGCCAGTACTTCTGTATGGAGAAAGCTGCCTCTCCAGCTCTCTCTCTGATGCCTGACAATTCAGTTCCTCCCTGTATGTCTCTGGTGCTTTCAAGCTGCTGCCCCAGAGCTGGAGCTCAGAGGAAGTGAGCCTGTGTAAGTCTATACATGGCCCTTTAAGAGGAACTGGTTGAGACTCTAGCAGTCTTCTGTCTCCCTCAGCCTCAATTATGGATGGTTTTTACAGCCAGAAATTATGAGGATTTCTCTTCCTGACACTAGAACCCTGGTGTGGGGCTGGGACCTCTTCTCCTGAGGGGTGACCTGTGTAGCTGAGATATCCCTTCCAATTTTTATCCCCCACACATAAGTATGGGACCAACCTGTTCCATGTTCCCACTTCTGCCAATTTTGAAGTGGCTTCTTTAAATCCTTAGTTGTAGGACTTCCATTCAACTCAATTTCATGTGGTTCTGAATGATGGTTGATTTGTAGTTTATCTCTAATTTTCATGTTGTTATTGGGAGGGTGTAAGTCTTATCTTGACTTTCTACATGTCTTCCTTACTAAGTTTAATCATTTCTAGATTTAGATTTAAGGTGAGAAACATGTGACTCTTCTTTACTTAGAGGATTAATTTCATTATTGTGTCGGAGAGAACATGGAGGCCTGGGGAGAGGGAGAGAGATGGGAACAGCCCCTGATGGAGCTTCCATAGTTTGTGAACATCCTTGTCCACTATTTTCACAGACACTACCAAGGGTCAAAGGGAAACAAGACCCATATTTCTTTTGATAATACATGATGCCAGTTTTTTCTTGGCATTGCAGAGCCAGATACCTCCCAGTGCTGTCCAGAGCCCAGATTCCTCTCATATTTCATCAGTGGTGGCAGTTAGCATCTTTTCCTCATTAAGGGACTTTCAGGGAGGGAAAAAACTCTTTTTCTCTACTTTCTTAGGTTCAGTGGCTGGGGCCCTGCAAACTGACAAGAGAGATTCACAGGAGAAAAAGACTGATTTCATATGCCTATGGGGTGCCTGACAGAAATGAAATGAAATGAAAATCTCGAGACAGCAGTCAGAGCTTATATACCATTTTCATGGAGAAATGACAAGACAAAGGAAAAGGAATTTGAGCTTCAAGGGGCAGTAAGTTGTGGGCAGGTAAATATACGTGGACACTTATGGAAGATAAGGTTTATTTAGTAGTTTGTTATGCTGCCTTGGGCTGATAAAAGTCTAGACTTCGTCTGCTGATCCAGAGTCACTGTGCCTTTCCTGGGAGAAGGGAAAATGGTATTCCTGTATAAAATGACATTCAGACTTTGTTTCTCTGTTCACTTCAGCTCAGAACAGTCTTTTGCCATGCTTGCTCATTTTGGGGTGGCATATTTAATTCCCTTCGAGACAAACATCAAATTATTTTCTACAAGCCCCTGTCTTCCATTCTGAGGGACTTGTCCCAGGGGACAGGTTTCCTCCATGCCTACTTCTTTCTAGCAGCAAAGCCAATTGGGGACCCCTTCAAATGCAGCTTTTCAGGCTGCACCCCAGACCAACTGAGGCAGAATGTATATTTTTACCTGTATTTCATTATTTTTTTCTTTATTATCCCCTGTTTTTTATTTTTGAAATATACTATTTAATTTTAACTTTTTCTTTGGAATTAATTTCAAATTTGGGGAGATTATAAGAATAGGACAGAGATTTCCAAATACCCTTTATTTTAATTTCTGTATATTTATTCTCTCCCCTTCTCTGCCTGTCTTACCTCCTGCCTCTGCATACATTTTTCCTGAATTTTTAGAGACTTTGTGTCTCTCTAGTCATACGGGAGCATATTTTCTAAAAGCTAGGATGGTTGCTTACCTAATCACAATACAGCATGTTCTCGAATAAAGTTATATCATTCAGTACCCTTTTTTTCTTCTTTTTAAGAAAATATGTTTTTATTGGTTTCAGAGAGGAAGTGGTGGGGAGGAGAAAGGAAGAGAGAGAGAGAGAGAGAGATATTAATGATGAGAGAATCATTGATTGGCTGCCTCCTGCATGCCCCACAGTGGGGATTGAGCCTGCAACCCTGGGCATGTGCCCTGAGGAGGATCAATTTCTGGCCGGGGACAGGGTGACTCAGTGTCCATATGGAGTTGGCCCATTCTCCCCACATCTGCATGGTTTTTCTCTGGGGATTCCATTTTCCTTCCTTGTCCCAAATATGTGCATGAGGGCAGTTGGTGCATCTGCCTTCATTATAGTTTGAGTGTGGGTGGGTGTAAGTACCCTGTGATGGAAGAACTAGAAGAGCATCCTGTCCAGTGTCAGTGGGTCCTGCCAGGGCCAAGCTGCGGGAGAGGCTCCACTCTGGCTACCATGTGAATCACCAGGCTCCACTCTGAATCAGCATGTGGGAAAGTCATGTTCTTAATTATTCTTATTAATCTTTCTTAAATGTCTTGTATAGCTCACATTTATTTCCGTGTTTGATATAAGAAGTATTTTGGATCTTCATTTAGAAATTTGGTGATTTATTTGTGACCAGAAATATGTCATAGGAACTTGACTAGTTTATGCCAATGCCTCTGATTAGACTGGTATCCTTATACATCGTTTTGCTTAAAGTCACAGATTCCAAGAACCTATCGTTAGCGTTAAGTAGGAACTTACTGTGTGTGTTTGCCACATTCTGGAAATTTAACATTTAAGTAACATATACCAGGGTTGTGTTGCTCATCTCTTTATCCTGGCTCCAGTGTTTCCTTCTTAGGGTGTCCATGTTTATCGTGGCATCAATAATCCTGGAGATTGAAGGCTAGACCTCAGTAAGGTTTAATTGAGATTCAAGTCACATATTTTGATGGGAATGCTGGCTGAGTCATTCCTTCCAGGGGTGGCATCGAAGTAGTGTGCCACATAGGGCTCCTGACAGTGCTGAGCACCAGGGCAGGGTTCCTAGGTAATTTTTAATATGATATTTATAAAACTTGAGTACAGTAGTACCTCGAGATACGAGTGCCCTAACATACAAGATTTTTGAGATACGAGCTGTCGAGTGAGTGAGCGATTTTTTGCTTTGAAATACGAGCAGCATTTGAGATAGGAGTAATCGCGCGGATCAGCCGGCTGCACATGACCCACCAGTTTACCGAGACTCAGTCAGTGTGCTTGTTTACCTCGTTGTCGAAGCATCTTTTGTGCATTTACATACTTTATCACATTTCTTTTTATAACCATGGGTCCGAAGAAAGCGAGTGGAAAGGTCAGTGCTCAGAAGAGGATGATGTCTACTGAATTAAAGCGTGAAATCATAGAAAAATATGAGCAAGGTGCGCGAGGGGCTGACTTGGTGAGGCAATACGGGCGTAGTACTTCAATGATATGCACTGTGCTTAAACAAAAGGAGTCGATAAAGGGTATAACGCCAGCTAAGGGTGTTACAATAATTTCTAAGCTCTGTAGCTCTCTCCATGAAAAGATGGAGAATCTACTGATGGTGTGGGTGACGGAGAAGCAGCTTAAAGGAGATACATTAACACAGGGCATCATATGCGAGAAGGCGCTAGCGATTTACGGTGATTTGCTGGAGCAGACCCCGTGCACTTCCACAGACGAAGCATCGAAAGACTCACTTAAAGCCAGTAGAGGCTGGTTTGATAACTTCAGGAAAAGGTCCGGCATTCAGTTCATCGTCAGGCATGGTGAGGCAGCAAGTTCGGATGTGAAGACAGCTGAGGATTACCTCAAAACTTTTTCCGAACTGATAGAAGCCAAAGGATATATCCCCCAGCAAGTCTTCAACTGTAACGAGACAGGGCTTTTCTAGAAGAAGATGCCGAATAGGACTTATATAATGGCAGAGGAGAAGGCAATGCCAGGCCACAAACCCATGAAGGATAGGCTAACTCTCGCACTGTGCACCAATGCGAGTGGCAACTGCAAGATCAAGCCTCTGTTTGTATACCATTCAGAAAACCCCAGAGTCTTTAAGTCACATAAGATTTTAAAAGATAAACTGTAAGTTATGTGGAGGGCAAACCTGAAGGCATGGGTCACCAGGCAGTTCTTTGTGGAGTGGGTAAACCTGGTTTTCAGCCCTTCTGTTAAATATCTACAGGAAAACAACCTAACCATGCAAGCCCTCCTCGTCCTCGACAATGCTCCTGCTCACCCACCTTGAAGATGAACTCCTCGAAGAGTTCAAGTTTATAAAGGTCTACCTATCTCCCAACACCACTCCTATCCTGCAGCCCATGGATCAGGAGGTGATTTCTAATTTTAAAAAGCTGTACATCAAGCACGTGTTCCGGTGCTTGCTTTGAGGTGACAGAGAACACAAACCTCACCCTTCGAGAGTTCTGGAAGAACCACTTAACATCGTGATATGCCTCAGAATTATTGATCAGGCCTGGCTGGATGTTACAACGAGGACTTTGACCTCTGCATGGAAGAAGCTGTGGCCTGAGGCCGTAGCCGAAAGGACCTTTGAAGGATTTGAACCCCAGGTGCCAGTGGAGGAGGAGATAATGTCTCTGGGAAAATCCATGGGCCTGGAGGTGGATGAGAGAGACGTGAATGAGCTCATCGAGGAGCACTCTCTGGAACTCACCATGGAGGAGTTACAAGAGTTGCAGTCTCAGCAACATGCAGAGGTTCTCCAAGAAATTGGTTTCGAGGAGGGGCCAGAGGTGAAGGAGATCTCTACAAGTGAGATAAAGGAGAGCTTAGGAATGTGGGAGAGGGTGTCACACTTCGTGGAAAAGAAACACCCCGAAAAAGTTGCTACTGGTTGTGCATCGGAGCTGTTCAATGAAACTTGCCTCACCCATTTCAGAAACATTCTGAAAGGGAGAAGAGGCAAACCTCATTGGATGTGTTTGTTTGTTTTTTGAAATCGGCCCAAAATGCAAAGACCAGTAGCAATTAAGTTCAGTGAAGATTAGTTAAGTTACATTCAGTTTAGGGATAAAGTGTAGCATTAAGAGTGTAACGAGTAGGTAAATACACTTTATAAAACCAGTTTATTCCTTTACATTCTCTTTTATTATGTTTTTATACAATATTTGTCATTTATAAATACATTTTTCTTATTCAAAAACACGTAACAAGAACAACTGGGGTGGCATTTTGGGGGCTGGAACAGATTAACGGCATTTCAATTGATTTCAATGGGGAAATTTGCTTTGAGATATGAGCAACTTGATATACGAGCAAGGTTACAGAACAAATTAAACTCGTATCTCGAGGTACCACTGTATAATCTATAGATTTTTTCTGTCTCTCTATAGCTTTATTATTTTTATTGTTTTTTAATTCTTTATTGTTGAAAATATTACATGTGTCCTTCCCCCACACTCCATTGGCCACTTCTAACCCACCCCTGCCCCCACCCCAGACCTTCCCCACCCTATTGCCTGTGTCCATGGCTTTTGCAAATATGCATACAGGTTCTTTGGTTGATCTCTTTCCCTCTATCTCCCCTCCCCCAACATCCCTCTAAGATTCCTCATTCTGTTCCGTGATTCTATTTATCTGGATTTATTTCATTCATCATTTTATTTGTTCATTAGATTCCACATATGAGTGAGTTCATATGGTATTTGTCTTTCTCTGGGTGGCTTATTTCACTTAGCATAATACTCTCCAGTCCCTCCATGCTGTCTCAAAGGAGATCCTTCTTTTATAAATTATTATTCAATTTAATTTTTTAACATATATATTTTATTGTTGATAGTATTACAAATACCTTTCATTCTCTCCGCCTTCTCCCCTCTCCTCCCAGGCTCTACCCATCCTTTCAGGTCTTCATCACCTTATGGCCCATATCCATGGGCCATGTATAAAAGTATATGTGCATAGCTCCCAGAGATAGGTTTTTTTTGTTTTGTTTTTTTTTACTGCTACATAGTATTCCATAGTGTAAATGTACCCCAGCTTTTTATCCACTCTACTGATGGGCACTTTGGCTGTTTCCAGATCTTAGCTATTGTAAATTGTGTTGCTATGCACATAGGGGTGTGTACATTCTTTTTGATTGGTGTTTCAGGTTTCTTAGGATATATTCCTAGAAGTGTGATCCCTGGGTCAAAAGGCAATTGCATATTTAATCTTTTGAGGAAACTCCATAACTGTGTTCCATAATGGCTGCACAATCTGCATTCCCACCAGCAGTGTTCTAGGGTTCCCTTTTTGCCACATCCTTGCCAGCATTTGTCATTTGTTGATGTGTTAATGATAGCCATCCTGACAGATGTGAGGTGATACTTCATTGTCATTTTAATTTGCATCTCTCTGATGATCAGTGACTTTGAGCATTTTTTCATATGTCTCTTGGACTTTTGTATGTCTTCTTTAGTGAAGTGTCTATTTAGGTCCTTTGCCCATTTTTTAAATTGGATTGTTTGTCTTCCTTTTACTAAGTTGCATGAGTTCCTTATTAACCTTTTATCAGATGTATCATTGCCAAGTATTTTCTCCCATACACTGGGCTCCCTTTTCGTTTTATTGATGGTTTCTTTTGCTGTGCAGAAGCTTGTATGTTGATTTTCTAAGTTACCTTTGCCCTAAGAGGTATATCTGTAACCATATTCCTACAAGAAATGTCTGAGATTTTGCTACCTTTGTTTTTTTTCTAGGATTTTTATGGTTTCACAGTTTACATTTAAGTCTTACCCGTTTTTAGTTTATTCTTGTGTATGGTGTAAGTTGGTGGTCTAGTTTCATTTTTTTGCATGTACCTGTCCAGTTTTCACAATACATTTATAGAAGAAACTTTCTTGACTTCATTGTATGTTCTTGCCTCCTTAGTCAAATATTAATGGAGAATAGTGCCTTGGATCAATTTCTGGAGTCACTGTTCTGTTCCATTGATCTCTATGTCTGCTCTTATGGCTGCACTAGGCTGTGATTACGCTGGCTTTGTAGTGTAACTTCATATCTGGTATTGTGATTCTTCCAATTTTGTTCTTGTTTCTCAAGATTGCTGTGGCTATTCGGGGCCTATTTTGGTTCCATATAAGTTTTTGGAGTATTTGTTGTAGATCTGTGAAATACACTGTTGGTATTATAATAGGAATTACATTGAATCTGTAGATTGCCTTTGGTAGTATGGACATTTTAATGATGTTACTTCTATCAGTCCATGAACACAGTATATTTTTCAATTTTTTTATATCTTCCTCTATCTATTTTTTCAACGTCCTATAGTTTTCCAAGTACAAGTCTTTCACCTCCTTGGTTAAGTTTATCCCTAAGAATCTCAATTTTTTTGCTGCAGTGGTAAATGGGGATTTTTTGTTTAATTTCTCTTTCTGAAAATTAATTTTGGTATATTAAAATTTTTGGAGTGTTGATTTTTTTTTATCCTGGTACATTGCCAAATTCATTTGGTGGCGGTGAGGGGGGTTGTGGAATCTTTAGGGTTTTTTATGTATAATATCACATCATCTGCAAATAATTCCTCCTTTCCAACTTGGTTGCCTTTTATTTCTTCTTCTTGTCTGATCACTGTGGCTAGGACTTTCAGTACTATGTTGAATAAGAGTGGTGAAAGTGGATATCCCTGTCTCGTCCCTGTCTTGTTTTTAGGGGAAATAGTTTTAGGTTTTGCCTATTGAGTATGATGTTTGCTGTAGGTTTGTCATATATATATATGTCCTTTATTATGTTAAGATATGCTTCCTCTATTCCCACTTTGCTGAGAGTTTTTATCAAAAGTGGGTGTTGGATTTTGATGGATGCTTTTTCTGTGTCTGTTGACATGATCATGTGATTTTTGTCTTTTAGTTTGTTTATGTGATGTATCAGGTTATTTGTGAATATTGTAGCAGGCTTGCATCCCTGAAATAAATTCCACTTGGTCATGGTGTATGATCTTTTTAATATATTGCTGGATTTGATTGGCTAATATTTTGTTGAGGATTTTAGCATCTATGTTCATCAGGGATATTGGCCTGTACTTCTCTTCCTCTGTAGTGTCTTTATCTGGTTTTTGAATTAGGATAATGCTGGCCTCATAAAAAGAGTTTAGAAGTGTTCCTTCCTCTTGGATTTTTTGGAATAATTTGGGAGGATAGGTGTTAGTTCTTCTTTGACTATTTGGTAAAACTCCCCTGTGAAACCATCTGGACCAGGGATTTTCCTTGCTAGGAGTTACTGCTTCTATTTCTTCAGTTGTTATTGTCCTATTCAGGTTTTCTGATTCTTCCTGATTCAGTTTTGGGAGATTATATTTTTCGAGGAATTTGTCTCTTTCATCCACATTGTCCAGCTTGTATGCATGTAGTTGTCCATAGTATTTTCTTACAATCCTTTGTATTTCTGTGGTTTCAGTTGTACTTCACCGTTTTCCTTTCTGATTTTATTTATTTGGGTCCTTTTTCTTTGTTTCTTGATGATCTGGCTAATGGTTCATCAATATTGTTTATTCTTTCAAAGAACCTGCTCTTGCTTCCATTGATTTTTTTGTATTTTTTTTTTTTAGTCTCTATGTCATTTATTTCTGTTCTAATCTTTTATTTCCTTCCTTCTACTTACTCTGGGCTCTACTTGTTCTCTTTCTAATTCTTTAAGTTGTAGGGTTAAATAGTTTATTATTAATTTTTCTTGTTTTTTTGAGATAGACCTGTAGTTCTATGAACTTCCCTCTCAGGACTGCTTTTGCTATATCGGAGATGTTGTGTTATTGTGTGTTCATTTTCATTGGTTCCAGGAAGTTTATTTCTTTCCTAATCTCATTGGTAGCCTGGTAGGCTGTTGAACCAATCAAAGCATAATAAGCTAATGATATGCTAAGGCAACTCAACTGCTCACTGGTCAACCAGTCGCTATGACATGCACCGACCATCACGGGGAGACACTCCGACTAGTAGGTTAGCTTGCTACTGGGGCCCAGCCCATTAAGACTGAGCGAGATAGGACAGACACACCCTGGAGCCCTCCTGCGGCCCCTCCCTGGCAAGCCAAACTCCCACGTCCCTCCCCAGCCCCAATCATGCACCAGTGGGGTCCCTTGGCCTGGCCTGCATCCTCTTGCAATCCAGGACCCCTCGGGGGATGTCAGAGAGTGAGTTTCAGCCAATGGTGCCAAATTTGTGCACCAGGCCTCTAGCCTATATAATAAAAGCCTAAGCAAGTGTTACAGCAGAACGATTGGTCGCTGTGATGCACATTGACCACCAGGAAATAGACGTTTAATACAGGAGCTGTCCCCTGGTGGGTCAGTACACTCCCACAGGAGTGCCACTCAGCCAGAAGCCAGGCTTACGGCTAGCAAGCGGAGCTTCTCCCAACACCACAGCAGCAGGCACAGCAGGCCGGGATGAGCGGTAGTGGTGCCTAGCCCCCATTTGGGCTCCTCCCTGGCCCACCTGCCAGATTAGTCAGTTGGTTATCTCCCCAGGGATCCCAGCCCAGCTTATGCAAGATGGCATAGGCTGGGCTGAGGGACTCCCCGCCTCAACTCTCCAGTGCATGAATTTCATTACTGGGCCTCTAGTTATTTAATATCATGCTATTTAGCCTCCATGTGTTTTAATGTTTTGGGTGTTTTTACTATAATTGATTTCTCATTTCATTCCACTGTGTTGTGAAAAAAAAATGTTTGATGTGATTTCAATCTTTTTGAATTTATAGAGACTTGTTTTGTGTCCTAAAATGTGTTCTATATTTGTGAATGGCCCATGTGCACTTGAGAAAAATATATATTCAGCATCTTTGGGGTGAAATCCTATTTGATAAAGAGGGAATATGCAAATTGACCATCACGCCATCACAAAGCTGGCGATGCCCATAGCCACAAGATGGTAGCACTCAGTTCCCTCAGCCCTGCAGGAGTACCCCAGTCCTTTCAGCCCAATTGGGGGTGGGGATGGGGGTGGCAGGCACATGGTGTGGCTGGACCCACCCTCAGCCGCCAGTTGCCCACAGCCAGCCCAAGGCTCAGGCAAGCCTCAGATGGCAGGTGCCCAGCCACCCAGGGTCACCCAATGTTCAGGTAACCAAGGCTAGCCAAGACTTGCGCTGCCGGCAGTGGCAGCAGCAGAGGTGTGATGGGGGCATCGCCTTCCCCTGATCACTGGGTAGCCTCCTGCCCCTGAGGACTCCCGGACTGTGAGAGGGGCCAGGTGGGGCTGAGGGGACCCTCCACCTCTTCCAGTGCATGAATTTTCATGCACTTGGCCTTTAGTGTTATATAAATGTCAATTAAATCCACTGTGTTCTTTAGCAAATATTTGACAGATAGTCAGTCTGTGACCTACACACCACACCTTTCAAAGAAAACCTAAAGCAAAGACTGCAACCTGTCTACATTGTTTATATCTTATAGGGGTGCATGGGTATTTTGTTTCAGCTTTTAATGAAACTTAAGTGATCCATGCTTAGGATAAGTCTTCAGAAACCGGAAGAAAATATAAAGAAAAAACCTGATGCTTGATTCTACCGAACACTATCTTCTACATTCTTTTGCACACACCTTTGCATTCCTCCTCATGATTTCTTTAGGAAAATGTCCTGGAAATGGAATTAATGAGCTCACCCACAGTCCCTCCCCTTCTGGCCAATGTCCCACAGTCCTTCCCCAACTGGTAGCTCCAATTGCTAGCGAGGCCAAGGGACCCCACCTGTGCACGAATTTGTGCACCGGGCTTCTAGTGTAAACATAAGACTGTTGAAGTTCCCTTCTATACCTGATGATTGACAAGTTAGCAAGATTTCTAGGGCCCATTAGGAAGCTTTAACCCAGCAATTTCCAATCTTGACGTCTTGTCATAGTTACCTGTGGAAGTCTTTGTAGTTCTTTACCTTGATAAAGTAATACTGTTTCATAGTTCAAAAGTTACTAAATGTTAAATTTAGTAACCCATGTTAAATTTTTCTGATGTTAGAGCAGTTTCTAGACCATGGCTTTATTGACATTTTGGTTGACAATTCTTTGTCATGAGTGGCTGTCCTGAGCACTGTTGGGTATTGTGCAGCATCCCTGGCCTCCATCCTCTTGATGTCTGTAGTGCCCATCCCAGGAATGACAGTGTCTCCAGGCATTGCCACATATCCTCTGGGTGCAGAGTCATAGTGCCATAGACATTGTTCTGATTGGAGGAATATCCTTTTTCTTAGAAGATTCATGCAGACCCTTATTGGGGCAGCCTATTGTGATGCCTTAAGATATGATGAGGGAACATTCCCACCCATCATGTATGAGAGACAGGGGAAATGTGACAGATAGGCAAGATGTTAACTTAGCAAATCTAGTTGAAGGACTCTGGGCCCTTTATGCTCATTATCCTACTCTCTGCTATTTCTGGGTTAATGTGAAAACAACTGTGTACATAGGGGAAGAAGAGTCTAGAGCAGTGGTTCTCAACCTTCCTAAGGCTGCAACCCTTGCATATAGTTCCTCATGTGGTGGTGAACCCCAACCATGAAATTTTGCTACTGTTATGCATCGTGATGTAAATATCTGCATTTTCCGATGGTCTTAGGCGACCCCTGTGAAAGGGTCATTCGACCCCCAAAGGGGTCGTGACCCACAGGTTGAGAACCGCTGGTCTAGAGGATATTCGTTGAAAACTGTCCTTTCCCAGCCTGTTCCCCCTGACACACACCTGATCCCAGCCTCAGAGCAACAATCTGGATAACTGATGATCATCTTGAGCCACGATTTTTAGCCTTTTCATCTCATGGAACACATTTTTTGTCAATCTGACAAAAAAGTATGTATAATTTTGCTTCATTCACAGTAGTCAATATCTAGAAAATATACATTTAGGCAGTTCCTGCAACCATATATACATATACAGTGTGACATGCTTAGTGGAGATATGCTGTGTGTTTGCTCTTCTGGGACTAAGATAGTATGAACAGAAATGTCAGCTAGACCAGGAATTCTCCATGTTCTTTCAAATAATCAAGGTTCCAGATTATTTCAAACAAAATGAATAATTTTCCAATGACATTTGTTATTAATTTATTGTCATATTAATATTTAAAGGAAGTTTGAGACCCAGATAACTTCATGCTTCAATGGACAAATATCTGTTTCTATTTTGTAAAGGACTTCTTTATTTTTATGGTCTTCTGATATAATATGGATATGTCACTATTTTTAAAATTAAAATTAATTTGCCCTAGCTGGTTTGGCTCAGTGGATAAGAGCATTGGCCTGTGTACTGAAGGATCTCAGATTCGGTTCCCGTTAAGGGCACATGCCCAGGTTGTGGGCTCGATCCCCAGTAGGTGGCACGCAGGAGGCAACTGATCGATGATTCTCTCTTATCTTTCTTCCTCTCTGAAATAAATAAAAATATATTTTAAGCTCTCTGCCTAGGGTTGCCGCATCCTCTGCTGCTTTCGGGCTCAGTAGCCTGAAGAAAAAAAAGAAAAAATTAAAAACAAAACAAAAACCCTCAAAAATATTTTAAAATTGGGGGGGAGGAGGGAAGAGGAAAAAAGAAAGAAAAGGTGAATCCTTCTGAATCCTCTGGGGAAGTCACTTTTGCATGCTTCTGGCCTGCTAGCCGTCTCCACCGCATCTGAGGGTTGGTGTGCTGAGCCTCAGTGGCAACCCTGCTCCATCCTCCCGAGCACCACGTGTCTGGCTGTCCTTGGCGGCCTTCATGGAGGCAGCTGCGTGCTCGGACCCCCAGGCTTGCACACTGACAAATATTTTGCATCCCTCTTCCCCAGCAGTAATCTTAAACTGCCAGCAGCCTGAGGCCTATATTTGAAGAGAAACACGTATCCCAGAGGCTGGCTCTTTAAGAATTTTTGTAATTTGGAGGAAAGTCCCCATTTAATACATTCATTTGGAAATTTGAAGCTGAAAATTATAATTTCAGGGGAGAGCCATATTGTTTTTGAGAGCCTTTAGGCTGCGGTCCTACAGTCTCGAGTGAGCCGCCCAGAACTTCTGGGTCCCTCCTGCTCTGCCACCCATGAGTTGGTTGCGCGCTGATTGGGGAACCCCTTTTGTCCTGTGTGGTTCCTATAAGAAATCTGGCTGGGCTTGGGGTCACAGTGTCTGGGAGGTGAACGCTGCTGCCAGTTCTGGAATGTCTCGGAGGCCATGCTGTAAGGAAAGTTCAGCCCTGCGGGGCCTGTGCTTCCATCCGGGTCTGCCATGATGGAACCACCCACTGCTCACTGAGTTGTCCACTTCCAGCTGTCAGTTGGCGCTGGGCGGGCCTGGCATACTGTGAACTTGGACGTGATTAAGGGAAAGCCAATCTGCATTATGTGGTCTCAAAGGGATACCTTTTTGAGAAAAGCTGGTGTGGGAAAGGTCTTCATCAAGAACCTGGAAAAATCTATAGATAGCAAGGCACTTTATAATACTTTTTCTACTTTTGGGAATATCCTGACTTGCAAGGTGGTGTGTGACAAGAACGGCTCTAAGGGTTATGCTTTCGTTCACTTCAAAACCTAAAGAGGCTACAGACAAGGCATGGAGAAGATGAACAGCATGCTCCTCAGTTACCACAAAGTGTTAGTGAGCAGATTCAAGTCTCAAAAAGAGCAGGAAGCCGAACTTGGGACCAAAGCCAAGGAGTTCACTAATATGCTTATCAAAAACTTTGGGGAAGAGGTAGGTAGATGATAAGAGTCTGAAAGAGCTGTTAAGCCAGTTTGGGAAGACCCTAAGTGTCATGGTGATGAAAGATCCTAATGGGAAATCCAAAAGCTTTGGCTCTGTAAGTTAAAAAACATGAGGATAGCTCTAGCTGGTTTGAATCAATGGATAAGAGTATCAGCCTATGGACTAAAGGGTCTGGGTTTGATTCCAGTAAAGGGCACATGCTCAGGTTTCAGGCTCAATCCCCAGTTGGGGGTTGGGGGAGTGCCGTACCAGAGGCAGCTGATCAGTGATTCTTTGACTTTTTTTGTTTTAATAAATCTTTATTGTTCAGTTTATTACAGATGTTCCTCTTCTCCCCCCCCCCCTCCATAGCACCCCTCCACCTGATTCCCCACTCCCCTCCCCATGCCCTTACCTCCCACCACTATCCTCATCCATAGGTGTAAGATTTTTGTCCAATCTCTTCCTGTACCCCTCCTCCCCCTTCCCCTCAAGAATTGTTAGTCCATTCCCTTTCTATGCCCCTAATTCTATTATATTCACCAATTTATTCTCTTCATCCGATTTTTTATTCACTTGATTTTTAGATTCACTTGTTGATAGGTATGTATTTGTTATCACTTGGTTGTTCATAATTTTTATCTTTACATTTTTCTTCTTCCTCTTCTTAAGGAGTACCTTTCAGCATTTCATATAATCCTGGTTTGGTGGTGATGAACTCCTTTAGCTTTTTCTTATCTGTGAAGCTCTTTATCTGACCTTCAATTCTGAATAATAACTTTGCTGGGTAGAGCACTCTTGGTTATAGGTTCTTGCTAATCATCACGTTGAATATTTCCTGCCACTCTCTTCTGGCCTGCATAGTTTCTGTTGAGAAATCAGCTGACAGTCCTACGGGTACTCCCTTGTAGATAACTGTTTTTCTCTTGGTGCTTTCAAGATTCTATCTTTGTCTTTTGCCCTTAGCATTTTAATTATGATGTGTCTTTTGGTGTGGTCCTCTTTGGATTCTTTTTGTTTGGTCTTCTGTGCGCTTCCTGTCTTGTAAGACCATTTCTTTCGCCAGGTAGGGAAAGTTTTCAGTCATTATTTTTTCAAATAGGTTTTCAGTATCTTGTTCTCTCTCTTCTGGCACCCCCATAATTCTGATGTTGGTATGCTTGAAGTTGTCCCAGAGGCTCCTTACACTATCTTCACATTTTTTGACTCTTTTTTTCTTTTTGTTTTTCTGTTAGGGTGTTTTTTGCTTCCTCATATTTCAGATCTTTTATTTGATTCTTGGGGTCCTCTAATCTGCGGCTAGATTTCTGTATATTATTCTTTATTTCAGGCAGTGCATGCTTAATTTCTGACTGGTCCTTTTCCATTTTTTTTGGCATTCTCATTAAGATCCTTGAAGGTCTCACTAAGTTTCTCAGAGATCTCACTGAGTTTCTCGGTGGTTTGTAGAAGATTTTTGAGTAACCTTATAAATGTGGTTTTGAATTCTATGCCCAATGGTTTGCTTTCCTCCATTTCTTTCATTCGTGACATGTTTCTTGGTCTCCACATTTTGGCTGCTTCCCTGTGTTGATGGATTAGCTTTGTGTGCTAGTTGTCCTTTAGGGCCTAGTAGCTTCACCTCCCCAATCACCTGAGGTGGACACTCTTGGTGCACCCCTTTGTGGACTGGGTTCACACAGCCTTGTGGTAGTTAAGCCTTGATTGCTATTGGTACACTGGGAGGAAATGATCTCCAGGCCAATTGACTGTGAGGATCAGGTGTGCCTATTAATGGAAGAACTGCTGTGCTGGAGACACCCCTATGGGGCAGGACTTGCTTCAGTTGGGCTTTGGTGCTTCCCGAGTGGGCCTCTTGAGAGTGTCACTTATGTATGTGAGGAGTTGAAATCTGGTGTCATCTCACTCTGACCTCTTAGGTACACTGGTTCCTGGATCTCCAAGAAGGTACAAGTCAACTAGTGTCTGAGGCCACCCAGCAGGAGCTACAGGGAGATTTGCTGATTTCTCCTCTTTGCTTGGAGTTTGGAAGTTTTGGAGTTGATTTCTTCTTTTTGCTTGGAGTTTGGAAGTTTTGTAGTTGTCTGACCCAGTTGCAATTTGTTAGGTTAAGCTACCAGAGGGCAGGCCATTCATATGCAAAATTCGCCGCACAGCTAGGTGGGTTTGTAAATTGGGTGGGGTGGGGTCTTAGGGAGTCACTAGGCTAGGGTGTGGCAAACAGCAATGGCTGCCCGTCAGCCCTCTGCCCAGTTTTGTTCAGTGCCCCAGCGCAGTAAACAATGATTCCAGTGTGCACCTCTACAAGAGAGCCACCCTCTCTTTCTGATCCAATGGCAGACAGTCCAGTTTCTCCCTGTATAAGTCTGGGTCCCCAGAATCTCGCCAGAAACTGGAATTCAGAGTCAGGAACTTGTAACTTCCTCCCAAATGAAAAACAACAGTGCATGCCAGCCCGATTCGCGCGCGTCTCCGTACCTCTGCCTTTCTGAGCCTCTGCATGGTCCTACCAGGTCTCAATGCACTTTTTTCTTTCCTTCTAGTTGTAGAACTTCCACTCCACCAGCTTTTCCATGGTTCTGGGGGGTAGTCATTTTGTCTTTTAGTTGTAGTTTTGGTGTGGTTGCGAGAGACAGCACATATAGGTGTATACCTTATACTGCCATCTTGGTTCTCTCCAATGATTCTTTTTCATCATTAATGTTTCTCTCCCCCTTCCTCTCTGAAGTCAATAAAAATATATTTAAAACACATACCCACACACACATGAGGATGCCAGTATGGCTGTGGAAGAGATGAAAGAAAAAGAAATCAATGGGAAAGTCATTTTTGTAGGCTGTGCACAGATATAAGTGGAATGGCAGGCCAAGTTAAAACATATTTGAACAGCTGAAGCAAAGAGAATTAGATGATATCAGGGTGAATCTCAGCAATAAGAACTTGGATAACACCATTGATGAGAAGTTAGAGTTTTCTCCTTTTGGATCCATCATCAGTGCTGAGGTAGTGCTGGAGAATGGGAGAAGCAAAGGACTTGGCTTTGTTTGCTTCTCATCTCTTCAGGAGGCCACCAAAGCAGTCACTGTGATGAATGGATGTATCATGGGTTCCAAGCCACCATATTTTGCCCTCGCCCAGAGGAAGGAAGAGCGAAAGGTTCACTTGACCAGTATATGCAGATGGTGGCCGGAATGAGAGCACTCCCTGCCAATGCCATCTTAAATTAGTTCTGACCTGCAGCTGGTGGCTACTTTGTGCCAGCAGTTCCATAGGCTCAGGGAAGACCTCCATGTTACACACCTAACCAGTCAGCACACATGTGACCTAATCCATGCTGGCAGCAAGGCTTCCAAGGAATGCCAAGTGCTATATACCAGTCTGGGCCTCATCCAACTCTTCGCCCTCTAACTCCAACTGGTAATGTTCCAGCCTCTTGTGGCCTCCCTATTACTGCTCAGAGAGTCGGGTCTGAGTGTCCAGACCACTTGGCTATGAACTTTGGTGGGGCTGGTGCCACCTGCCAGTCTGAAGGTGTTCCCACAGCTGTGCAGAACTTAGCAACTCTCACCGCTGTGGCTGCTGCTGCTCCTCGGGCTGTTGCACCTTATAGTGTCCGCAGCACTCACCCTGCCATACCACCTCTCAGCCTGTGGTCCATGTGCAGGGGCAGAAGCCCCTGATTGCCTTCATGTTGGCCTCTCAGGAACAGATGCTGGGTGAACGTTTGTTCCTTCTCATCCAAACCTGGCTGGAAAGATTATAGGAATGATCTACAACTCTGAGCTGCTTGCTGCACATGCGGGAGGCCCCCAAGTCTCTCTGTTCCAAGGTGGATGAAGCTGTGGCCGTTCTACATGCTTTGTCATGCCAAAAAAGAAGCTGCCCAGCAGGTGGGCACTGTTGCTGTTGCTACCTCTTAGGCAAGGAAAAAAATGATTCAGAAGCCAAATAACCCCTTAGGAAATCCAGCTCAAGGTTTGAAGACTTCCTAGCTTGTCCTATGGACCTCAACACTAAGAACCACAAATTGCATCATTTTGTATCAAAAGGTCAATTATGAAGCACCTAGATTTTTTTTTAAATTAAAATAATAGATTCTCTGGGTTGTGCTATGGCTCAGGCAGTGTTAACTTTTTTTTTTCTTCCTGTTGTGGATTTTGATCCTCTCCTCCCTCCAACACCTCCCCCAAAAAATTGGTTTTATTTTATATATCCAAGTCTTAAGTTTCTCAATAAAGAAAAAAACTCTCCATAAAAATATTTTAAAAATAATTAATTGATTAATATTAATTTGACATTACCATGGTCTGTGATTCAAGTTTAAGCAAAGTCTCTCAGCCACGCCTTACCCCAGGTCCCACTACTAAGCTGCTTGTGACCCAGATTTCTGGACATTTTGTGCATTGAGCAGTCTAGATCGCACAGCTTAGAGAGCTTTCTGCTTGTGCAGAGAGGACCCTTGCTCCTAATGGGAGTTTGCTCAAACCTGGCAGACTGTCCTGGAGTTAATCTGTGTTCTGGTGATGTGCAGAGAGCCCATCAAGTGTGAACATTCTTCTCTGCTATAAACAGCATCTTCAATCTTTATTATTCATGATCAAAATGTATTGATAATATAATATTATCTGTGATAATTGATGCTGCTGTGACTAGGCTGGTCTGGACCTAACACTGCATTTGTGCAAAATAAACTCTAGAAATGGTGTGGCGTTTGCTGGGCCGAGCCTGGTGGTGTCTCAGTCTTCATTAGCTGCCTGGTACTGTGTACCCTGCCCACAACCTTGGCCACCCAGAGAGTCACCATGGTTTGGCATTCAGCCAAACCAGATAGGAAGGAGGTGGATCCCAAGTGAGAGCTGGAGAGCAGCTTTCTGCTCTCTCCCTTCCGTGCACACATGGTATGGGGGTGTGCCCTCAGTCCCAGCTTGCTCCCTTGTTTGCAGCAATTCTTCCCTAGCTTGTCCTTGGACTGAGGCATCCCTGTTGTTCTGTGGTTTCAGAAACGGGTTTCTCCTTTCGAGGACATGATCTTCTGTTTTTCGGAAGAGGACTGGTCCCTTCTAGACCCTGCCCAGACTGGCTTCTACGGGGAGTTCATCATTGGAGAAGACTGTGAGGTTTCGCTGCCTCCAAGTAAGATATCCTTCCACCCTCTCTTGAGACCAGGGCGCTGGGGGCCCACAACTGAATTTGCTGACCACCCTCCATCCCTGACATGAGGTTACCTGTACAGAGCGACACTGAGGGCTCTTAGTAGAGGCATCCTCACCTGCCGCTATCACACATAAATCAGGCTTACTGGCTGTTTTGCATTCTATACCAAACAACAGGTTCCTGTGCACCCACTTTCCTTCTATCATTCTGATCGTAAGGCCTCTGCAGTCTGGCTTTCTATCTCGGCCTGACAGCTGCCCCAAGCCCACAGCTCCACCGCTAGTGTGCCCCTCCCTGCCCTCTCTGCTTGCTCAAGCCTCTCAATTTCTCTAGAGCCCTGTGTGGCCCTGTCACTGCCAAGGCTTGGCCTGTGTCCCTTTAGGTCACTAAAGAATGTGTGTCTTCCCCTTTTCTGTGAACAGATGACCCAGCAGTCCAGCAGGATCTCTCTCAGGGTGAGGAGAACGAGCCGTGTGTTCCTGAGCTGCAAGACCTCCAGGGCAAGAGTGCTACCCAGGTCTCCTACTTGGGTGAGTCATGATTCCACCACTGGGGGAACAGAGTAGGGTAGTAGGTGGTGGTGCCGGCCAGAGGTAAGCCACTCCCTGCCATCTCTCTGCAGCCCTCTGTAACCCCAGGCTCTGTCTCCCTGCCCTGGCAGCCCAGCAGGCTCTGTGCAGACTATTTATGCAACGTCTGTCTTGCCTCCTCCATGACTTCTCCCAGAAAGAATGTAGGTTTGTTTGTTTGTTTGTTTATTTATTTATTTTTAATATATTTTATTGATTTTCCACAGAGAGGAAGGGAAAGGGTAGAGAGCTAGAAACAATGATGAGAGAGAGACATGGATCAGCTGCCTTCTGCATGCCCCCCCACTGGGAATGTGTCTGCAACCAAGGTACATGCCCCTGACTGGAATCGAACCTAGGACCCTTCAGTCGCAGGCCGACGCTCTATCCACTGAGCCAAACCGGCTTCGGCTGTAGGTTTATTTTTTTTGCGGGTGTAGGATCACACTCATCAACCAAGGACTAGGACACAGTGGGAACATCCTTCTCTGCTATAAACAGCACCTGGGCTGTGCTGACAAGCCAGCAGCCCCTCCACAGGTGAGGTCATATTCTCCAGAGGTCAGGTGAAGAAGGAGCACTAGTGCAGGACCTCCAGGTATCTCATCCTCTAGTCCTTCCACCACATGCTGTGAGTATGAGGAAACTAAGGCAGGGGTGCTGGGCCTTGGCTTACAACAGCACAGCTTTGGCAGCAGCATTTCCCAGTCCTCAATCTGGGCTTTCTATGTAAGTTGTTAACCACTTGCCATAATGCCCAAGACACTGCTCCTTCAGGACTAAAGGCTTTGTATGGTTTAAACAGCAGCCCTCCTCCTCCCCCTTCAGGACCTAGAGCTGGCACAGTGCAGTCAAGTGTGGGCCTTCATTCCCACTTGGATGAGTATGCAGGGCCTCGGGGTAGCCAGCTCCCTGTCCTGGCAGCCTAGCAGGCTCTGTGCAGACTGTTTATGCAGCTTCTGCGAGGGCCCCGGGGCCTGTGGAAATCCCACCACAGAAGTTGAAATGACCATAGGGTGGCAGTCACTTCTTCACAGGCAAGTCGACAGGCAGATCCAGGACTCATGCTGACTCCATATAGCTTCAGAATCTTTTTGCCTATAAATTCATTTGCTCCACAAACATTGACTGAGTGGCTGCCCAAGAAGGGAGCTCAGAGCTGCCCTTGGCTCATAGCCTGACATCTGTTAAGATGCCTCCCCAGGTAGTGCCACAGCTGCACGACAAATCCACCTTTCCATTTTCTTTTCTGAGAAGACTTTCCAAGTGTCCAGTCCTTCCAGGTCGAAGAAAGAGGAAAACAGGATGAGCTACAGGGACCAGAGTTCCAGGCCTGCGAGCAGACAACACTTGCTCAGAGTACCTGCCCAGGTAAGGAGGGTCTGGGAGGGTGTGGGGTATGTGATACTTCTGTGAGCATATGTGTACATGTAGTATCTGCTGTATGGTAGGTGCATGTTTTGTATATATAGTGTCTGGTGTGTGGAAGTGTGAACGTGTATGGTGTATGCATGCATGTTTGCTGGTGGGGTAGGGTCAGGGATTGAACTCTCTGAGGTCCTTGCTGACCTACCACTCCTGTGAGTTGTCAGCTTATTGTGCTGGGTTCCCTTTTGCTAGGGTCTCTTCCAGCTGAGCTTCAGCCCAAGACCCTCCCCTCCTGGCCTCACCCAGGCAGGTTGAAACAGGTGTGCCACAGCGCTACTGGCCATTAGGGGTGTGTTTCTTCCCTGAGCACAGAAGCCAGAGTCCTGGGCAAAGCTTTGGATCTAAAGAGCAAGAGTGTGGCATGCCTGCGAAAGGGACTCTGGGGAGTGTCCACCTGCCTCATAGGGTGATGTTGGTAAAAGTCACCACCTCCAGAAGCAAAGACTGAAATGTGGCCATCATTTTTTTTTAAATATGTTTTTATTGATCCTTAGAGGAAGAGGAATCTTTTAAGTGAGAGTGATAGAGAGATAGAAACATCAATAGGCTGCCTCCTGCACACTTCATACTGGGGATCAAACCCATAACCCAGGCATATGCCCTGACCAGGAGTTGAACCAGCGACCTCTTGGTTCATGGGCCAGTGCTCAACCACTGAGCCACACCAGCTGGGCAGTGTGGCCATCTTTAATGTCCTTGGGGTTAAGGTGTTCTTCCAGACACCATACCTAAGTCTCTGGTTCTGTTTTTGTTTTGTTTTTTTTTAAATTCCAGTTGACATACAATATTTTTATATATATGTGGGGTTTTTTTTATTGATTTTTTTTACAGAGAGGAAGGGAGAGGGATAGAGAGTTAGAAACATCAATGAGAGACATCGATCAGTTGCTTCTTGCACGCCCCCCGCTGGGGATGTGCCCGCAACCAAAGTACATGCCCTTGACCGGAATCGAACCTGGGTACCATTCAGTCCGCAGACCGATGCTCTATCCACTGAGCCAAACCGGTTTCGGCATGACATACAATATTACATTAGTCTCTGGTTCATACCCAAACCCACTGTGTGATGGAGACTTTCCACAGCTATGGGGACTGACTCATGTATAGTCTTTTACCTGAGATGCCTTTTGGGGCAAGGGTTGTCTGGCAAAGAATTGTATGCACTCCTATGTTCATAGCAACACAGTGTACAATAGCTAAGATCTGGAAATAGCCCAATGCCCATCAGTAGACATGTGGATAACAAAAGGTGTGGTGCATATATACCATGGAATGCTATGCAGCAGTAAAAAAGAAGAATCTTGTACCCTTTGAGACAGCATGCAGGGACCTGGAGAGTATCATGCTAAGTGAAATAAGCCACCCAGAGAAAGACAGGTATTACATGATCTCACTCATATGGAATGTAATTAACAAAAGAAACAGATGAACAGAGTGGATCCAGAGACATGGAAGCATTGGACAGAGTGTGGAATCTCAGAGGGAAGGTGGGGGAAGGTGGGTGGGTGGGAGATAAAGACTTTGTATTCATTTATGAATAACACAAATAGGATGCTGAAGGCCTGGTAGGGCGGGGAAGGGAGGGAAGGGAATAGGGGTGGGCAGGAGAGTAGGGGTGGGCAGGAGAGGGTCTATGGGGGTAAAGGGAAACATACGTAATACTTTCAATAATAAAGAATTTAAAAAATAAAAAAGAATTGTCCAGATGATTCTGGGGTGAAGCCAAGATTCAGAAAAAAAGAAAGAAAGAAAAAGGAGTTGTCTGGCATTGTGGTAATTCCACCCAGCTCTGTGCAGGGCTCCCTACTATTTCTGTTCACCCCGTGATGTGTAGACAAAGGAATTTTACATTTACAGCAGATCCAGAAGGAGAATAACCCCTTCCCCAAAACTTTGAGTTCCCTCACCTTTGGTTTTCTCAGGTGCCTGCAACAGGCTGAGAGTGGCCATGCATAGCTGAGGATGGCCCCTCCCCTGGATGAGGGTGGCCATTTCAATGGGACTAGATGAATGCTTGTTGCCACAGGTGCACTTCTGGCCTTCTCTGGCCTCTGCCTACCCATAGCAGCCTCATGATATATAGGGTGGGTGCCTGCATATGTATTAAATCATGTATAATCCTCAACAATAACCCCAAAAGGCAGCTCTGATTCCTATCTCTATTTTATAGGAAAAAAATTTAAAGGAGAATGAGAAAGTTTCCCAATATGTCAGGGGAATTGAGCTCAATTGGGGGATTGGGGATATCAAAGCCTGTGGCCATGCTGTGAGTGGCTGGGGAGGGATGATGGATGGTTCCCTGTGAGCTGGAGGGACTAAGGAAAGAAGCAAAGAGGCTAAGAAGCCAGATGTTAAAAACAAAAGACAAAGGCATTATAAAGAATATATTCTTATAATATTAGGATGGGGAAGCTTTCTTGTAAGACATAAAACCAAAAAGATGAATGAATGTGTTGCATTTTAAAACTGAAAAACAAATGTGCTGAAACAATATACATAAATTGAAAAAAAAAAAGAAGAAAAAAAACAGGAGGGATTATAAGCAAATTAGAGGCAACAGATTCAGACCCATAATTGTGACTTCATAGAAAAGACAACCTATGGCTCGGCAATGTGGAGTCAAGCCCAGACCTGGGGCCTGACGGCCCACATTCAGATCCTCAGGCCTTTCATGGTGGATCTGCTCAGGAGCCCCAGGGGCAGAATGAAACATCAGAGTATCTGTTGTGGGGTTCAGTGTTTGTGTCCCCCTATACTCCTATACTCATCACTCCCTGATTTCACCGTTTCTCTGGTATTTGGGGCACACTGCTGAATCCCATCTCATCTAATAACAACTCCTAACATTGTGTAAATGGCCCACAGGAGCACTAAGGATTGTTTATGCCCCTTTTAGAAAGTGCATTTATTTTTGGTCACTTTAGCTGATTTGAGGGGTTGTCATCCTGCCCTAAAGAGGCTTAAACAACAGAAATGGACTTGCTCAAAATGCTGGAGGTCTGAGGTGCCGGTATCAAAAGGGGCTTCTCGCGCAGCAAGTCTTCTTGGCCAGTAGCTGCTGTCTTCTCCCTTAGCTTCCACATGTCTGTGTCCTAATATCTTCTTGGATGGATGCCAGCTGGTTTACAAGCCACTCTAATGATCTCATTTTAACAACTTTTGAAAGACTTTAATTCTAAATATAGTCACAATCTGAGGTATTTGGGATTAGGACTTAAACATAATAGGAATTTTTAGAGGATGTAATTCTGCCCTTAGCATTCCACCCTCTGGTCCCCTATGTTCATGTCCTTACATTCAAAATACATTCACCCTTTCCCCATAATCCCCAATGTCATACCTGTTCCATCATCAACTCTAAGTGACTTCCACATTGCTTTCCTGCAGCGGGAGGTGACCCACCGCCTCCTAAGAACAGCCTGGATGAGGAGGTGACCATTGAGATCGTCCTGTCCAGCTCTGGGGATGAAGACTCCCAGCTGGGCCCCTACTGCACAGATGAGTCACGGAGCCCCTTGGGGAAGCAAAACGGCACCCCCATGCCCCAGCAGAATGGTCTCTCGGTGGGGGGCGAGGTGCACACCTCTGGGAAGTCCTATGTGTGCCCCAACTGCGGCAAGGTCTTCCGCTGGAGGGTCAATTTCATCCGACACCTGCGCAGCCGCAGGGAGCAGGAGAAGCTGCACGAGTGCTCAGTATGTGGGGAGCTGTTCAGTGACAGCGAGGACCTGGACGGGCACCTGGAAGCCCATGAGGCCCAGAAACCTTTCCGGTGCGGTGCCTGCGGGAAGAGTTTCCGCCTCAACTCACACCTGCTCTGTCACACTCGGGTCCACCTGCCGCCCACCGGACCCCGACCAGTGATTGGGAGTGAGCAGGGGGCGGCAGAGTCCACAGGTGGGGGGCCCGATGCATCGCTGGCTGAGGGCCGGGCCCGGCTGAGCGTCCAGTGCTGTGACTGCGGGAAGCTGTTCCAGCGGCCTGACCACCTGGCGAGGCACCGTAGCAGCGTGCACGGTAAGGACCGGGCACGGCCCTTTCGATGCCGGTACTGCGTCAAAAGCTTCCTACACAACTCCGACCTCCTGCGCCACCAGCGCCTGCATATGAAACGCCGCTCCAAGCAGGCTCTCAACTCTTACTGACGCCAGGCCCTTCCTGGGATGTACCTGTTCCTGGACAGACCTCACCTTCCCACCCTTTGCTCTCAGGTAGAAAGGAGATAGTAATCAACTGAGCATTTCTTTTGTCTCTACTGTGCCAAAAAGCAGGGAGGGAGGTGCATAACCAGTTTGGATTCGCCTAGTTTCTGAGTCAGAAGAGAGCCCCATCCAGTGCTTCCTAGGTGGTCTGAGGGACTGGACTGCCCCAACTGCAGTGACCATTTGGGGTTTGTCCCTTGCCACCAATTCACTGTACTGCCATGCTGCATTGTCTGGACCCCTGCCCCTGTCTTGAGGTTCCAGGGTAACTGTACTTCCCATCTGAGAGCAAGAAGCTGTGGGTGCAGTAATGGCTAGAAAAAGGCAGGGAGTGCATGTGGGCAGCAAGGCCAGGCACACCAATCCTGCCATGTCACCAGCTGACCCAAAGAATACCCGCTGTTACCAGGCTGTACTGTCAGGGTCAGAAGCCTCCGGGGCGCTGTACAACTGTTTGCAAAGGGGAACTGTGTCATACTTTTATTTGGGATGGCAGCTTGCTCATTAGGATTTTGAGTTCACTGAGGGCAATACCCACATTTTAAATGGTTGCACACCCTGCTCAGATGTCATTTCTTTGTACCTGAAGGACCCGGTAAATGGTTGTGGGGTAGAAGCAGTTGTCATCATTCGAAAGGCACTTAAGTTCCCCTGCCTGTCCCATTGTGTCTGGGAATGGGGAGCTCAGCCAGTCGCAGTGGGGGTTCTGTTGTCTGCATGAGGGGCAGTGGAAACAACCTCCTGTGAGGTTGGGCTCTTCATACATAGTAACTTAGTCTGCTGCTCATATTAATTTGCTAGGGCTGCCTTAACAAAATACCAAAAACGGTGACTTAGAGCAACAGAAACGTATTGCCTCAGTTTTGGAGGCTGGCAGTCCAATGTCAAGGGGTCACTATGTTGGTTTCCTGTAAGAGAAGATCTGTTCCACACCTCTCACCAGCTTCTGTGGGTGCTGGCAATCGATGATGTTCCTTGTAGAAATATTACCCCATCTCGCCTTCATCTTCATGTGGTGTCCCTGTGTACATGTCTGTCTCCAAATTTCCCCTTTTTATAAGGACACCATATTGGATCAGGGCCCCATGCCTATCCTGGTATGTTCCTGTCTTAATTAGTAACATCCACAATGACCATATTTCTAAGAAAGGCCACATTCTGATGTATTGGGGGTTAGGACGTAAATATGAATTTGGGGTGGTAGAGAGACAATTCAATCCACAATAGCAGATAGTCTTGCCATTATCTGGTCATCCCTGATTAATAGATGAGTCAACAGAAGCTGCGATTGGCTTGCTGTCCATTCCACTGGAAGTAGCATAGCTTTGAAAGTGCGTGGCCTGGAGTTCTGGATTGGGAGTGACCGTTGGCTGTGAAATCTCAAGCAACGGAAACCATGGTCCTATTGTTCCTGGAAGATTGGTAATATAGGCCAGGCTCAATGTCAAGAAAGCACAGGGACTATGGAGTAGTGGTAGCTGATTCAAAGCCACCAGGTGGATATTTTGTGTTGTTTATGTGTCCATCAGCAGGCAGCCACGCCCCTTGTCACCTCTTGTCACAGGAGATGCCAGTAAACCCAGTGGAAGAGCCACAGGTTTTATAATTCTGATTACTGTGCCTATATAGACACACCCCTGCATCCTGAGGAGAAGTAAATGCAATAAAACTGTTAGGTCATACTCTGAACAAAAAATAAATATTGGGGCTCTCCATTTCTAAATAAGTTGCCTCTTATTGGTCTGCCAGGAAAAGGGGGAAAGTGAATCTTCAAGGCTATTGAGGAGGAAATTCCAAATAGAAGCCAGGTTTTACATTTGGCCCACCCTCATGCACTCTTGCGCAAGGACTTATCAACTGGAAGATGGTTCTCCATCTGCTTCAGACATTTGTCTAATGGAGGAACATTGGCCCATTTACTGTTATGTCTTACCTGTAAAACCAGATCCTAAATAAGAAAGACACCAAGGGGATGTAACTTTTGAGACCCCTCATAACACTGTGAAAAAAAACCCACTCACTGACCCCATACACCTAGTACCTACCTAATTGGAAGGTCAATCACTCAGGATTCAGAAGCCCTCCAGGGTGTTGTAGCTCAAATCCCAGTTCATCCTATTCCAGAGAGGCTAGTGGGGTTACCTGCTCCTCTAGGTATCAGAGAACTGACCACTTGCTCCCTCCCTGGGGGACAGGCAGGCAGGTGAGCTACATCTCCACCTTATCATGGAAGTACAGGCCCCACATCTGAGAACACTTGCCCTCCCTGTTATTTTGATCTCTGGGCATTGTTTCCACAAACTCATAAGTACATAATAAAAATTAACTTGCTGAATTAATATTCATGTTAGACTTTCCATTTAGCTTAAAAAGTAATATGCACCACAGCTGAGATAGTTGATTGGCCTGACAAGGTGAGCTTGAGGTACAAGGATGCTGAAAATAGTCCTCTGGGTGTCAGACTTCACCTTGTGACACATTTAGGCCTCAAGATAGATGGCCTGCTCACCTGATCTGATCCCTGTCCAAAGGACAGAGAAAATCACTACACCAGGGGTATTTTGTACTCCTGGTCACACTACAGGTGGTAAACCTGACCTCACCATTGTCCTACATCTTGCCTCCCAACCTCTTTCCCTAGCTGAGTGATGTGACCAGTGGTATGAATGTATGAGTCCACGCCTGCTTTGGAGATTGGTCTGTGTCACTTTTCTGCCATAAGATGGTTTTCCCTTTCTGCCAAAAGCAGAGTTCAGAGTATAATGTAGGGGATTTGATGATAACTTATATTGCCACATCTTGTCAAAATATGGAGGGGCTGGAACACTTGCCTGGAAAATGTTGCAGGTCAGAAAAGGTACATCTGAAAGTCAGGGTAAGGCTACTCCATCCAAATTAAACTGGAGCCCCTTTGAATGTGTCTGTGTACTCTGAGAGGAGACAGGACCTGCCTCCAGCCCACTGAAGGTAAATTCAGAGTGAGATATCTGGACTTTTAAAAATACGTTTTTTAATTGATTTCAGAAAGAGAGAAACGTCAGTGATTAGAGAGAATCATTGACTGGCTGCCTCCTGCATGCCCCCACACTAGGGATCGAGCTAGCAACCCAGCATTTGCCCTGATCAGGAATCAAACTGACCTCCTGGTTCATAGGTCAGCACTCAACCACTGAGCCACACCAGCTAGGTAGATTTCTGGTTATTTTTAAGTGTTTTCCCAGAAGAAGATTGAGTGAGAAAGAGTATAAAGTTGCAGAAATTTTACCAGTACTTTGCATTTTCAGCATACATTGACTCATCCAGTTGGGAGGGAGTGATGGTGCTGAGGATAGGTAAACCATATTTATCTTGGTTTCCCATTTGGTTATTCCATTTTTCTAAAGTGGCTTGATCATGATATAAAGGCTTCACTAACCATCTGAGCTCAAGAAGCCCAAAGTCTGACCAGATGTGCATTCACTAAATTTGCACAGAACTAGGTGCTCCAGCAAAGATGGCCACTAAGGCCTAGCTGGTTTGTTCAGTGAATAGAGCCTCCCAGGTTCAATTCCAATCAAGGTTCAATTCCAATGCCCAGGTCGTGGGCTTGATCTCCCTGGGGTGTGTGCATGAGACAGCTGATAAATGATTCTCATCATTGATGTTTCTATCTCCCTCTTGCTCTTTGCAATCAATAAAAATATATTTAAAACAAAAAAGGTGGCCACCAAGATAGGAGGACCGGGGGCCCCAAACTTCCTTTTTTCTTTAGTTAATGATTTTATTGCTGAGTACATAGATATTTTATGCAACCAATGCAGAGGCTGTAGACAACTCATATTCCCAATTGGGGGGCAGGACTCGTTTGGTCTTATTAATATCGAGCCTCGATCAGAATCAGACGGAATTTAGCATTCTTATCCTTCCTGTTCCTCTCAAGATGTTTTTGAACTGCAACAGCTTTCTTAATTAAATGGTAGAGATCCTCAGGAAGATCAGGAGCAAGTCCTTTAGACTGAAGATTTCTCAAGATCTTATTGCCTGTCACAAAACGTACTTGTGCAACGCCATGCGAGTCTCAGGATCATACCGATTTGTGAGGGAGTCAGGCCCTTCCTGGCCAGTTTGTAGATCTGTTCCTTCACATCGTCAGACGTCAATTTCAACCAGGTGGGGACGCTGCAGTGGTAAGGCAGAGCCGACTGGGACAGGCCCTTCCCAGGAGCGTGCATGCGACCCATGATGGCGGCAGACTGGCAGTCCCCAACATTCTTAAGGCAGTCTTCCATCCCTGTGGGGATTTTCACGTAGCTGCTGCTGTTAATAGCAGAAACTTCTGTCTTATAACAAAGTTAGCCAGGTGGCTGGTGGGCAGTTTTGGGGCTCAGAGAGGGTGAATGCAGACCTATGTTGTCAGGTGGAGATACTTGGTATATCTCTCAACACTTTCCCCACTCCTAGTCACCAAGGACAGAGACCTCATTGTGTTCCTATTTACAAAGTCTGAAACAAAATGGGATCTTGTCATGTGACATATAAGGCATACCTTGTCTGGTTTGCCTTCCTGAGAAACACTGGCTCCTGCCAGAGCAGAGCCTTAGAAGCCAGCTTGGCCAGGTGCCAAGCAAAGCCTGTGCTATCCTCATGCCAATACTCTGACACTAATGATCTGGGAGAACATTGGCTCCCATAGGTTCAAGGTGGAGGCCTACACAAGACACCCCACTTCAAATGCCAGTTAGACATCTTGGGGGCCATATAGACTAATGCTGAGATGGCTACAAACGGGGGTTTTAAAGACCCCTCAGGTTTGATTATTCACTACAATGACTTCAAAGTAACTCACTGAAAGTGTTATTCTTAAGGTTAGTGTTTATTGTAAAAGATACAACCAAGGAACAGCAAAAAGGAAGGGATGCACTGGGCGAGTTCGGGGACAGATGTTCGAAAGTCAGAGCTTCCATGCCCACCCTCTGTGGACTAGGTTGCGGCTAGCTATCAACCAGTCACCTTGGGATGAGCTGAGCTGTCCCGGATTGTTACCATGTTTCATGTCGCCCCATGCCATGAAACCCAAGCTGCATCCCACATGCGCCCCTCCTGGAAATCGAACCCCAAGCCTAGGCATCTTTCTCATTGCCCTTGTGACTCCTCTGTGCTGGCCGCAGCCCACCAAGCCTTGTTCATTTCAGGACACCAGCTTGCTGGTGTCACAGAAATGCTGCTGTGGCCAAAACTGGTTTGGCTCAGTGGATAGGGCGCCGGCTTGCGGACTGGAGGGCCCAGGTTCCATCCTGTCAAGAGCATGTACCTTGGTTGTGGGCACGTCCCCAGTGGGGGGCATGCAGGAGGCAGCTGATGGATGTTTCTAACTCAGTCCCTCTCCCCTCCTCTGTAAAAAATCAAAACATTATATATATATAGAAATGCTGCTGTGTCCAAAGCAAGGGGAGCTAAAAGTCCATTGAGAACTGCATGTACCCTAGAATGCGAGTTTCCTAGGAATTGCTGCTCTCAATATTTTTGACAAGCTGAATTTGGGGCAGCTAAGGAAATTACACAATTAGAAACTAGAAGACCAATGTGGCCTTTGTTCTTAGGATTTTATTCAAAGATGGTGGACCCCTCTTAAGGACATGTGGCTTCATATTTGGGTCTTTCTGCATGTGCACAGTGGTGGGCACTGCAGAGGGACCCCCAGGCAGCTTTGTGACTCCAGTGTCCGGACTATCTAAATAATCCTGTCCAAAACTGCGAAGGAATGTGTACAGGTGTGTTACTGGTCCGAGGCCCATATACCTGCAGAAAGCTAAAACTAAAAATGTCAGAGTTTGGCCCAGCCAGTGTTGCTCATTGGTGGACCATCTACCTATGAACCAAGAGGTCACCGGTTTGATTCCTGGTTAGGGCATGTGCCCAAGTTTCAGGCTCAATCCCCAATAGAGGGTGTGCAGGTAACAGTCTTTTGATGTTTCTCATCAATGTGTCTAGCTCAATTCCTCTCCCTTTCTCTAAAATTAAAAAAAGAAAAATTAATGTCAAAAATTTTAATGTTAAAATTTAATTTGAAGTAAGAAAAGGTTTATTTTTTACTTTTAAAAAATATATATTTTTTATTTCAGAGCAAAAGGGAGAAGGAAAGAGAGAGAAACATCAATGATGAGAGAGAATCATCAGTCAGCTGCCTCCTGCATGCTCCCTACTGGGGATCGAGCCTGCAACCGTTGCAGGCATGTGCTGTGATTTGGAATTGAATTGTGGCCTCCTGGTTTATAGGTCAATGGTCAACCATTAGGTGGGAAAGATTTAATGGTTGAGAAGATGGGAGTCCGAGTAGTTATTCAAATTCATCTTAAGAAAGTACTAAGTTTAGGCTTCTTTTATGTCAAGGATAGGGGAAATGGGGGGTGGGGAGGCTGCTTTTGTAAAACTCGGGCTGTAAGCAGAATTTCTCTAATGATTAGCTTATCTGTATGCAAAACAAAGCAGGTTTGAACAAGCTGGAGTTAGACAAAGCATTTCTCTGTTACAAGTGGGTGTTCTCATTCATCGATCTTCAAATCCTAAACATTTGTAACCAGAGACAACACCCCGACTCCTCCCCAAAGAATATTTTTGGAAACATCCTTCTTCACCCTCAGGGAATTAGCCTGGTGTGGTTGGTTGTTGCAAGCGATGGGGCTGGATGCCGAGTGATTTTAAAGACCGTGTCTGCATCGAATTTCCTCTGTCTACCACAGGGAGTATCCATTTCCTCTACTTGTCTTAGGAGACTTGCAAAAGTCTAAAGTGAATGGAGCCCTTCCAGTGTGTCTTAGTGGTTAAGCCTCCACCAATGAACCAGGAGATCACTGTTCATTTCCTGGTCAGGGCACATGCCTGGGATTGAAACATGACGCCAGAGAGAGTAAGAGAAGACATTGGGAAACTGGTTGGGGATGAAGGCACATGAGTGGGTTGAGTTGTACCACCCCCCTCCCAAAGATATGTCCATGTCTTAAACTCTAGAACCTATGGATGTGACCTTATTTGGAAAAAGCCTTTTCAGATATAACCCAGTTAAAGATCTTGAGAATAGATCACCCTGGATTACCTGTGTGAGCCTTATGTCCCATGACAAATATCCTTATAAGATGAATAAACATGACAGAAGAGGGGATACACAAGAGATAGTCATATGAAGATGAAGGCAGACTGCAGTGACATGATCACAAGCTGAGGGTCTGCTGGAGCCAACAAAAGCTGGAGGAGGCAAAGAAGTATCTGTCCCTACTGCCTTAAATACCTTGATTTCATGTTTCTGGCCTTCAGAACTACGAGAGAATACATTTTTATTGTTTTAAGCAATCAAGTTTGCGGCAATTTGTCACATCAGCTTCTGGTAGTGCCAGGCATCATAGAGCTTGTGGCCACATTATTCCAAACTCTGCCTCTTTCTTCACATGACACTTCTCTGTGTCTTAGAAATACACATCATTGGAATTAGAACCAACCCAAGCAATCCTAATGATCACATCTCAAAATCCTTAACTTAATTACATCTACAAAGACCCTTCTTCCAATTAAGGTGACAATCAGAGGTTCCAGTGAACAGATCTTCCCTGGGAGCCCCATTCAATTCACTACAATGAATATCAAGGATCTGATCCTTTCAAGAGAGGATTAACATCAAAACCAGGCAGGTGATCAATAATCCAGGACTTACAAATCCAAGCTGCCCTTGACATTCTGGTGTTACACAGTAAAATAATTCTCCCTCCGGAATTACTTCTCTTCAGTCAAAAATTCAGTGTTAACTCTGAAAGAGACACAGTGAGTTACCTGAAGTCCTCCTTGACAGGTGGGGACCATTTGGTTAACATTTTGTCTGAAATCAGAGACAATTAGGGGAAAGACTGCAAGATTTCTGGCAGTGGGCCAGGATTGGAGGAGAGACAGGGAAATACCTCAGTGTATACCTCAGGATTCTCCAGAGAAATGGCACTAACAGCATATGTAAGAATACAGAAAGAGATTAATTCCAAGGAATTTTCTCACATGATTGTGGGGCTGGCAATTCTAAAATCTATAGACAAGCTTTGAGGTATTGGTTGTAGTGTCCTCCCAATACACCAAGGTTGTGGGTTTGCTCTCCAGTCAGGGCACATATAAGAATCAGCCAATGAGCCATGGCTGGTGTTCTCAGTGATTAATGTTGGCCTGCGCATCAAAGGGTAGTGGGTTTAATTCCTGGTCAAGGGCTTGTACCTGGGTTGCAGGTTCAATCCTCAGCCCTGGTTGGGTTGCATGTGGGAGGCAACCAATCAATGTATCTCATCTCACCTCTCTCTCTCTCTCTCTCTCTCTCTCTCTCTCTCTCTCTCTCTCTCCTCTCTCCTCTCTCCTCTCTCCTCTTCTCTCCTCTTTCTTCTCTCTTCTCTTCTCTCTTCTCTCTCTCCTCTTTTTCTCCCCCCTCCCTTCCACTCTCTAAAACTTAATGGAAAAAATACCCAACAACAAAAGCTTACATTATTAAGCACTAAATAAATATTATTTATAAAGTCAACCGATGCATGGGTGGAGAAATACATAAATGTCTCTCTCCCACTCTCTCAAATCAATCAATAAAAATAAATAAAATCTACAGAGTGGACTGGCTGGCTGGAAACCCATGGGAGAGTTGCAGTTCCAGTTTTAACATACTCTACTAGAGAAATTTCTTTGTTTGGGAAGGTAGGTCTTTGCTTTATTAAGGCCTTTGTCTTAGTTTGGGCTATTGCGACAAAAATACCATAAATGGGGTGAGTAAATAATATTTCTTAAAAGAAAAATTTATTTCTCACAGTTCTGGAGGCTAGGAATCCAAGATCAAGGCACCAGCAGATCTGGTGCCTAGTGAGAACCCACTTCTAGTTCATAGCCATCTTCTTGTTGTCTTATCATTTGGGTGAAGAAGTTTTTTGGATCTCTATTATTAGGTCACTGAATTTCATGAGGGCTTCACCCTCATAATCCAATTACCTCCTAGTGTCCCAACCTCCTAATACCATCACATTGGAAATTAAGAGGTTTCAACATGTGAATTTTGAGGGGGCATAAACTTTCACTTCATAACAGTCTTCAATTGTTTGGGTAAGGCCCACCCATATTATGGAGTGCAATTGCTTTCTTCAAAGTCTACTGATTTACTTGTTAATATTATCAAAAAAGCATTGGACTATGGCCCAGCCATGTTGATACATAAAATCAACCTTCACACTCATTTCTTTAGGTCTGTGTAACAATAGCCAAAGCCTACTTTCTCAGATATCTGGTGAACAGAATTCTTCAGTGAGTGCAAAACTTGGGTTCCAAATAAGTCCTGTGCCCAGTATAACAGATGATCAGGCCTAGAGTTGGTTTTTCATCATGAAAGTAAATTTGAGTCTGGTCAAGGAAGAGTTCATTTCTAAGTCTCTTGATTTGTCTCCTGCTGAGATTCTCATAGTACCTTGAATGTCCAGGGTACTGTCATGACAGGGTCAGCCACAGCCAGCTCTAGGCACATCCAGGGGAAGCCAAGAGTCAGGGATGCACACCTACTTTTGGCCAAGGAAGAATGACCCTCCTGTCCACTTACTTACCAGTCCTACATCTTCCAGGGTCCTGAAACTCCCCTCCCTAACACTGCTCAGCAGCCTTAAAAAGAAAGAAAGTGAGAGGAGCATCTTGATTATCACTGGTGTGCAAAGGAGGTTCTCAGGATGAAATAGTTAAATGAATGATCAAACCTCCATAGGATAGATAATTGGAAATCAGGAAAATAGACTTAAGAAGTGAGATAAATCTTCCATGGGTTTTAAGATGCCACATCCTTGGGATCTCCTCTGCCCTGGTTGGCAGAGGGGCCTCCTTGGTTTCTTCAGATGAGCTCTGAAAAGGCCCAGGAGGCACTGGCTAGTGGCACCCATGCCATGCTTTGGGTAGTACTCAGGACAGCATAAGTGGGAAGATGGACATGGTGACTCTTATAGGCACCCACCTCCAGGTTTCAGAAGGCTGTACCTTTGACCACACTCATATCCACCCAAAGACCCAAACAAACACCTGCCTTGTTCTCTCTCAGCTTCCATAACCCACCACCTGAGTGTCTGACAGAATAGGTGCTGCAGGAACCTTCATTCCCTTTGGTCCATTTTCCTCCCCATCTGCCAGCTTCAGACCTACTGTTCTCATCACCCATCAATCCCTCATTCCAATCCTTCCTGCTCACCCCTCACACTCTGCACAGGAGCTTTTCCAAGCCCACCTAAGAAGCAGAAAGGCAGCCGAGAAAAATGCCCTGGTGGCTTGATTTCCTTCACATGGAGCCTGTTTTGCTCTGAATCAGGACCCTCCTCCCAACTCTAGGCTCAATCATTGTTTCCCTCTGAGTGGCAAGATTAAAACTCCGCACCTGCCACCCTCCCCCTTCCTGCTGTCCTGAGATTAAATCATCTTGAGTATAAATGCACCTCTCTTGACTTGAGCAAGACTTAACATAGGGAATGAGGACCCCTCATTTTTCACTCTGGTTTTATTTTTTTAAATATATTTTATTGATTTTTTACGAGAGGAATAGAGAGTTAAAAACATCAACGAGAGAGAAACATAGATCAGCTGCCTCCTGCACACCTCCTCCTGAGGATGTGCCTACAACCAAGGTACATGTCCTTGCTCAGAATCAAACCTGGGACCCTTCAGTCCTCAGGCCGATGCTCTATCCACTGAGCCAAACTGGTTAGGACTCACCCTGGTTTTAAAGGCCTTTCATATTATTCCCCCATCTAGAATGGACTAAAAAGGATAAGGAGCAAAACATTAGTATGGCAAGGAATTTTCCAGAAGGAATTTATTATCTCCTAATTAGGTGGAAATGGTTCCCAATACTTTGGCATTAACATAAAGGCATGACCCGGCAGCTTTAGTGGTGAAGTTAGCTAGTTATTAATAAAAGGAGGAAACAAAGTGGATTGGGCATTTTTAAAAAATACATTTTTATTGATTTCAGAGAGGAAGGAAGAGGGAGAGAGAGAAACATCAATGATAAGAGAATCATTGACCGGCTGCCTCCACATGCACCCTGCTGAGTATCCAGCCCACAACCTGGACCTGTGCCCTGACGGGGAATCAAACTGTGACCTCCTAGTTCATAAGTCGACACACAACCACTTAGCCATACTACTGGGCTCCAACAATGGGCATTTTTGAACTGAAAGTGCTGGGGAGCTAAATCAGACACTGAGCCAGTTTCCTTCACCAGGAAGCTACAGTTTTACACACAATCCAGGGCATCACAGCATCGCCCCACCAAGGATTAACATCCTTCCCTTTCCCACTCAGGTACTGGATTGTTGGGGGAGCAGAGGGAGGTAAGCATATGCACAATACAAGTCAAAATGGTGCAGGGAAAGGTGCTTGATCATAGAAGTCCGTCAGTCTAGCCTGAGGAAACAATGGACTGGCTAGGGTGTAAACCCATCAGAAACCCCTGAAATCTTGGAAAGTTGATTGGTTATTTTTAAAAAGCTCTGGTTCTTCCCAAGCCCGAGATGATATATAGTCCCCAAAGAAGAGCTTCCCTAGCTGGTTTTGTTAAGTGGATAGAGTGTCAGCCTCTAGACTAAAGGGTCCCAGGTTCGATTCCAGTCAAGGGCACATACCCAGGAGGCAGCCAATCAGTGATTCTCTGTCAACATTGATGTTTCTATCTCTCCCTTCTCACACTGTTCATTAAAATATATATATATATTTTTTTTAATATTTTTTTAAAGAGCTCTCTCTCCTTCTCTGCCTCCCCACCCCTGCACTCACCCCATTTGTTCAGGTGCTCTCTTGCTTGCCTGGGATCAGGTGACCATGAGGGTCTAGCAGCCAACTAGGGCCTTCAGTAGACCATGTGATAACACAAATCTACAAATGATAAACTAAAGGGTAATATAAAAACTTCTATAAATATACAATTGGTTTTCCTTTTCTCCCAGCTTTTAAAAACATAATTTAAAAAAAATGTGATTGATTTCAGAGAGGAAGGAAGAGAGTGAGAGAGATAGAAACATCAATGATGAATGTACAAGAGATAGCATGTGAAGAGAACCAAGATGGTGTCATAGGTAAGCACCAGTACTCATCACCTCCCACAACCACATCAAAATTACAACTAAAATACAGAACAACTAACATTCAAATCCACCTGAAATCTGGCTGAAGAAAGTCCTACAACTACAAAAGTAAAGAAGAAAGCACATTAAGACTAGTAGGAGTGGCAGAGTAATGGAATGGACCATGTGTGGTGTTTTTTGTTGTTGTTTTTCTTTAGTCAGGAGGGATATCTTGGCTGTGGAGGCCTCCCAGGAGGAGCAACGGGTTCCAAACCCACAACAAACACCCAGCTCAGTGTTCCAGAGCCCAGAAGAGAAGTCCCCATTACTTTAGGCTGTAAAAACCAGCAGAGATTGTGACTGAGTGACAACAGAGGCTGTTGGAGACCGAGGCAGTTCCACTTAAAGGACTGGCATACAAACTTACTCAAACTTGCTGCCTCTAATCCAGTTCTGGGACAGCAGCTTGAGGAGATCCAGGGACATATGGCAGAGGAACTGGATTGTCTGGCATTGGAGCAAGAGCTCAGGGGTGGCTTTCTCACAGACAAAGGTACAGTGGTATCTCAAAATACGAGTTTAATTCGTTCCATAACCTTGAGGCGTGGGAAACTATGAGACGATCGAGTCGAGGTAAACTGGTGGGTGGTGTGCAGCCAGCCGATCCGCGCGATTACTCCTATCTCAACTGTTGCTCATATTTCAAAGCAAAACTCGCTTGCTTGAAGGCTCATATCTCAAAAATCTTGCATGTTAGGGCACTCATATCTCAAGGTACCACTGTACTTTGTTATGCTAAGACATGTCCTAGTCACAGAGCTGACTGTCAGCCATATCTGAGTTTCCATCATCCTGGCTCACACTGTTCATTAAACCCTGGTGATTCCCTGAGAACCAGCCCCATCCAATTTGCAGCCCCACCCAAGCAGTTTCCAGTGACTTTTGCGTACAAATGGCCTGTCCTGGCTCAGGCTTCAGACTTGCTAAAATCTCTCAAACAAACAGCAGTTGGTCTCAGCATGCCCATTAACTGTCAATAAGAGGCCCAAGACCTAACACTAGCAGCAGCTCAACTTGGTTTACACCTTGGCCTCTCCTGGACACTTCCAAGCTCAACACAAGTAGCAGCCAGCTACGCATTGCTTTGTAGCTTTGTTGCATCTGAATGAACAGATGAATGAATAATACAATAACAAAGTATTTTGTATGAAATACTTTCCATACAAAAGTAATTAGTACATAGGAATTGGCCCACCAACATATTGATTGATGTCATCTCTTCCCAGTCTACCTACCCCACCCTGCAGTCCCCAGCACCCTAAATTAAATTTCCTTTAATTTAGGCAATTCACCTCCAGAGTTAAATGAAACACACCTGTGAGGCTCAGGACATCCTCTGAGACCACAGGGCATAGAGGGCTGCACCATGTTAACCCAAATCCTCCAAGGAAACTGACAGTTGTTTGCAATATACCCAGCTTCTAACTAAACCCAGCAAAGCCAGTGATTTTCTGAAGGAAAGAGAGACATTTCCTGTGTCTCCATAAAAAGAAGACAAGCATTTGTGGAGCTCTTATGACAAGCTATGGTCCCTCTGCCCACCCCCCTCAAAATTGGAGAACTTCCCAGAGCTCCAATCACACTGGGGAGTCCAGGCAGTCCCAGGAAGAGATCCTCCCCCTATCCCATCCTCTCTACTGTCCTCCAGTGGCTGCCCATGGGCACCAGAACCTGCATTTCCCAATCTTCTTCTTGGCACAAAATAGAGAAAAATGACTTTTCAAATAACCAGCTGAAGTTCACAGGAACCCACAGCATAAAAATCAGTGGATCCCAGTCAGCCAGGGGCGAGAGGGTAACTGGGCATTTCAGCATCACTGCTTTCTCCCTGGACTGGGACACCTGCACACACAGAGCAAGGAGACTGACTGCCAGTACATGTGTCCTCCACACATATGACACATACTAAAATGTGTACACACTCAACTGACATACAAGTGAGCAGAAACCTACAGATGCACATGTGCACAAGACACACAAGGGCATATTCATGTGTTCACACAGGTGCCCAGACACATATACACATCAACATTCCCAACATATGTGCACACACTCACAGACATATAAGCACACCTTGATGCCAAGCCAAGACCTGTGCCTGCAGACCTAAAGGAGACACATGGCTACTTGACCAGCCCTTTGGAGACCCCAGACACCCTCCTACATAAATCACCCCTCTCCCATCAATCAAAATAACTTGCCTTCCAGCCACCCCCTCAGTGTATGCCCTGTGATCCCTAGGCAGAGAAGTCTTCAGTGCAGGCCTTGCCCTCCCAGAGGACACCCAGGTAACAGGTTTCTGAAGCTCAGGCAAAGCCATGGATAGAAAGGGGTGGAGAAGTGCCTACTCACCAGCCCATCGCAGGTGCTGAGCGCCACGGGGGAGGCTTCACTCACACCGGCCAGGTCTCCAATGTAGAGGCAGGTCCCAAGCAGGGGCTCCACGCGGGTGGTGCCCGACTCACCCTGCCACTCCATAGTGGCCCCAGGCGCCACGAGGCGAGCGTTGGGCTGCAGCCGCAGGTGCAGGTCTCGGCTGAAGACAGTGATGTTGTAGAATAGGCGGCGGTCAGGATCCTCCTCACTGCCTCCAAGGAAGCCCAGGGTCTGGGCGGGGGCAGCCCTGCGGGACCGAACCCCGGCCTGGGCAGTCGTCACCGACACCACGTGCGACACCAAGCGGCCCTGGGCGTCAGTGCGTACGGGCACTGCCAGGATGCGCTCGGCTCCCTGCCCCAGGGGTCCGCCTGTAAAGGGAAGGAGCATTGGAGCCGCCGAGACCTGGGAGCTCCCAAGCCCGGCTGAACCCGCATCACCCCCAGTCCCGCATTCCTCCAGGCAGCCCTCACAAACTAGCCTGCACCTCCCTGCAACCTGCCAACCCGAAAGGGTTGTTAATCCCGCCGCCTGGGGGTCCCGCTCTGGGACCCTGCATGCCCAGAGCATTCTACTCCCCCCATCTGGGTTGGGGCTCCGCGGCTCCTCACAGGTCCCCAGGGGACGGCCACCTCAGAGCAACCCCACCACTGTGAACCTACCGTCCTTGGCAGGACGTGGGCCCCTCCGGAGCCATTCCCGTTTGCCCCCCCCCCTCAACCCACTCCCATGAGCCTCCACCCTTCCGTGGCTCCTGGGGCGGCGAGGACTGGGCTCCCCTGGCACGGGCGGCCTCTGATGACAGCATCCCATCCGGAGGGTCCCTCGGATCTTCGGGGATCACCTCCGGGGCGTCCCAACCCACCCTCCGGGCCTCAGCAGCCGCTTGGCAACCAGGCTCTGGCTCCCTGAACTCCGCCTGCTCGCTGGGCATCCCAGGGCCGCGAAGGCCGGCAGCTCCTTGAAGCCCGAGGCGCCCTCAGCGCAACCGACCCGAGAGAAGTTGGCTCTGAGTCGGCCCTCGTGGGACTGGAAACCGCCTGGAGAAGTCCTACGGAGTCCTCCTGGGGCGACAGCGTCCCATCATCAGTCAGTCCTGGACGCAAGGGGCCCCCTCGCTCTATCCTTGAGCTCTGGAGCAGGAAGGGCTCAGGAATGGGTCGCGATGGGGGAGGCCTGAGATGGAGGTCCCAGAATCCAGAGACAATTTTATAGAAGGGTGTACACACTGCAGGTTTCCCTCAGCTCCTAACTTCTCTCTGTCTAAAGTCCTTGTCTCCCCCGCAACCTCCCTCCCGCCTCCCAACTGCTTCCCAACCCAGCTTTGCAGCCGGGGAGCGGGAGCGCAGCCTCCTCCAGACTTGATCCTCTCTTCTGAGCACTAGCTGGTTGCAACGGACACTGCTCCTGAGTCTAGCCTCCTGGCCCCTCTCTCTCCCAGGCCCTGCCTGAAATGGCCTTTCTATGTTCTATCTACGTTTCCCAACTCAGCATCCCAGGCATACCACTCCATCCTGGGGCAAGTTTGTTATGGAAAATAAATTAAGTAAGTAATAATAATCTCTCTTTGTTTTCTGCAAAAAGCTTTATTGTTTCATTTGGTCCAATGCATGGTAGAGGGCTTCAAGGTGATTAAAAGAATGGCTAGTAGTTTTGGAAAGAAGCTCAGGTAAAAGCCAGAGACCTCAGAGGATGTAGAGGGGCCCCTCAAAAACCTCTGGGCTCCAAAGGCTCCAGGTCCTGCTTGAGGGTGAGCCTTTTGAAGAGATACTTGCCCAGCCCAGCCTGGTGCGGGGCTGCCAGATATTAGTAATGTGGTCACCCATCCTCTTGATCAGTTTCACCTCCTCATCTAGGAAGTGGTTCTCCAGGAAGTCATAGAAATGAGGGTCTGCATGTGTAGAACCCAAAGGTCCTGGTTCAGGTTCCTCTCCTAGCCAGGGCGACTTCCATGGCATCCTGAATTTTGCCCCACTCATCTGGGGAAGCTTCAGCACGTCTTGGAAGAGAATGTGGCGCCACCAGTGCCCTCCGCTTCTTCTCTGCCAACTCGCACAAGAAGTGGCCCACACCCTTGAGAGCTCAACATTGAAACAGAAGCCCAGAGAAAGGTAGATGTAGGAGGCCCGCAGATGCAGGTTGGCCAGGCGGTTGACTGCAGCCTCCACCTCGGTGGAATAATTTGGGAGCTCATGGTTGTTCCGAAATAGTAATTAAGGTAGACGAAAAACATGTGTGTTGGCTGGTCCCAGAGTTGTTTCTGAAGGTGGTGACTGGATAAGATGCAAAGGGTGGCCCAAGGCTGGAAAAGAGACGTCCCTGAGTCTGTTCTGTCCAAACACTGTTGAAACAAGACAGATCCAGGACCGCCAAGGGCACTCTACATAGTTTTTTTGCAGATAGGAACAGTGTTCCATGCAAGACAAAAATCATTCTGTTTTGTTGAACAGTGAAACTGACATCTCAGCTTTTGAGTGTTTAATGGCAAATTAAATCCACCTTGCCAAGAAAAAATAATTATAGTGCAGAAAATAATTGGTGTATTGAATGCATTTCCTGATTTCCTACCTTTTAATGGTTTTCCTAAACAACAACACAAGAATTAAGAAAACAAAACATATTTCATGGAAATTCTTGCCTTTCCCTTTTTAAATTATTTAGTAACAGTGGTAGCTAAGAATTTGTCTCAGCTCCTATAAAAACTTCTATGCTAACAGTGGCCAGCAAATTAGTAATTATAACAGACTAGAAGCCTGGTGCATAAAAATCTGTGCACTCTGGGTGTCCCTCAACCTGGCCTGCAACACTCTTGAGTACGGGACCCTTCGGGGAATGTCTATCTGCCAGCTTAGGCGCGCTCCCCAGGGGATCGGGCCTAAACTGGCAGCCAGACATCTCTCTGGCAGCCTGGGAGCCCTTGGGGGATGTCAAACTGTGGCTTAGGTCTGCTCCCCTGTGGCTGCCTCTGTGGAAGGTATGGCATGGGATCATGCCACTGCTTCTCTGGCTGCCTCTGTGGAAGGCGGGCAGGGCAGGGAGGAAGTGGGGAGTAAGGGAGGGGTGTGCGGGGCAGGTAGGGGAGAGGGGTGTTGGGACCAGGTCTGTGCCACTGCCTCTGCGGAAGAAGGGATGCTGGGACCATCATGGCTGGCCTGGTGGCACAGGCTCACTGACCCTCCCATCCCACCCCACACCCACTAGTCATTCTGGCAGGTCATTCTGGAAGGTCGTTCTGCCATCTGGTCTAATTAGCATATTAGCTATTTATTATATAGGATTATACAAAGCAGGGAAAAACTACACTGATGTTACATAGTAAAGCTTGCAATTGATTAGATGGCTCAGCCTTCAACATCTTTGTTCTGGTTCTCTGTGAAGGATGAAGAAAGAGCCTTCTGCACCAAAATTGAAGGGGACCAGTGTTTTGTTATGTCCTAGGGAATTTGGATGAAGCTCAAAGAATATGAAGCATCCCCTCAGCTTGTACTCAGCAGAATTCATCCTATCATAAGTCTTTAAAGGGAGAAGATGCCAAATCACAAGTCATTTGTTGGCATATAAATGTTTCAACAGCATTGACAGCACAGGGATATATATCATCTCTGTCAAAGGAAGTGAGCAATTTAAATAGAAGAAGACTGAATATAAAAACAAATTTAAATAAACCTTAAAGGGGTTTAAACCAATACCAAACTAAAGAATATAAAAACAAAAGAGCCCAGCTAGTGTGTCTCAGTGGTTGAGCGTCAACCCGTTAGCCAGGAGGTCATAATTTGATTCTGGGTCAGGGCACATGCTTGGGTTGCAGGCTCAATCCTCAGTGAGGGATCTCCAGAGTGTGTGTGTGTGTGTGTGTGTGTGTGTTTGTGTGTGTGTACAAGAGGCAGTGGATCTATGATTTTCTTTCATCATTGATGTTTCTATCTCTTTTTCCCTTTCTCTGAAATAAATAGAAATATATATATATTTTTAAAATAAGACAACAAAAGCTTAAATATAGTTTGAAGCAAAGGTTTGATAATGTACAATTTCTAATCACCTTATTTTTAGTCTCTCTCTATATAAAAGCCCAGCGACTGGACTGGTGGAATGGCCAGAATGACTGGTAGCTATGACACGCACTGCAGCAGTCAACCAGCCTGATCCAGGCCTGATCCACAGCACCCCTGCCAGCCCAGCCCCCAATCTGCCCCCAATACCCCCTCAATTTTCTTCAGCAAATCTCAATTATGGGAACCAATTCTAGATCCATTGGGGCCTGTCGGCTGGACCCCACCCATGCACAAATTCATGCACTGGGCCTCTAGTCTATTATAAATACTGAAGAATCAAGAGTTAAAAGAGGGATAAAATGAAAGGAATGGAGGAAGGAAATAATAAAACTTAGAACAACTTATGAAAGCATAGGACTAGATTATAAATGAAATATGAAGTATTATTGTTGGTTTTGTGGATACTGAATTAAATAATACGGAACCGCACAGACAGAGAGGTCATCGGTCTCAATTCTTTTGCTTACATCAAGAGGAAAGTGACAAAGCTAATCTGTCTTCAACTTCTCTTTAATCCCCCCTTAAAAAAGAAAAGAAAAGAAAAGAAAAAACAGGCTCTGAGCCTTTGGCAGACAATAGCATCTAGCTCCAATTTAATTACATCATGTTATTTTTATTCTGTTTCTATTTATTTATTTATTTATTCATATATTTATATTAATCCTCACCTAAGGATATTTTTCCATTTATTTTTAGAGAGTGGGAGGGAGAGGTAGAGAGAGAGAGAAATATCGATGCAAGAGAGACACATCGATTGGTTGGTTCCCACGTGTACCCTTGACCTGAATCGGAATCAAACCTTCTGTCCACCAACTGATGCTCTATCTACTGAGCCAAACAAGCTGGGGCTATTCTATTTATTTTTGTAGTTACCTTCTCTTAATGGTAAGTGAGTTGGTTTCCATTTGTTATTGGTCTATAGTTGTTTTCTTTATTTACATTTTTAAAAATGGAATCAACTTAAAGATAAACATTAGGTAGAGTACTGGGTGAAAAAAGCAAAGAAAACTAATAGTGGATCCAACATGGTTGGGCAAATATGAACGGCACTGAAATGATTTCATTTGAGAACATGTCACCTTCAAAATCACAGGCTGTCAGAGCTGAAGGAGAGTAGGAGCAGACAATCCAAATCTGTTCATTTTACAAATGAAGAGAACCCCTAGGGACCAGTGACAGGGCAGAAATGACCAGCAATGGTCATTTGTGATGCCAGAGACAGGTATTAATGTAAGTTGGCTGCTTCTTTTCCAATGCTTTTACCATTATTTAACTTGTAGGCTTCTCAGAAGCTATATATTGGACTTGGATAAATGTATCTGTCTTCAAAGGTATCAAAGAAGCAAGCCACAAAGGACTTTGATATTCTTTACTAAAACAGATAAAACTTGTGCAACTGGTAGAACCACAGTGACATCTAGCGGTGTTCTTTGATAATGCAACTTTTTAAAAAAATATATGTTATTGATTTTTTACAGAGAGGAAGGGAGAGAGATAGAAAGTCAGAAACATCGATGAGAGAGAGACACCGATCAGCCGTTTCCTGCAAGCCCCACAGTGGAGATGTGCCTGCAAGCAAGGTACATTCCCCCAACCGGAATCGAACCTGGGACCCTTCAGTTCGCAAGCCGACGCTCTATCCACTGAGCCAAACTGGTCTCAGCGATAATGCAACTTTTGATGTCACCCTCTATTTGAGCATGTCATTAAAAAGCAAACATTATTTTGTACAATATCCTCAGTTTGGGTTTGTCTATTTCCTCATGAACAGATTTTTTTTTTTTAAGCAGGAATACCAACTAAGTTAAGTTTTACCCTTCCTTAATGCATCATATCAATGATGGTTTATTCTATCATTGGTAATGTTAACTTTGACTACTTGGTTAACATGGTACCAGGTTTACCCATTTTAAAGTTACTGACCCTTCCTTTATAATTAACTAGTGACCTAGTGCACATTGAAAGGAAATTAATTAGAAGGTGGCCAGCAGGGCAGGATTGGGCAAGATAGGCCAGACATGCCCTGGAGCCAACCTCCCATGGTCCCTCCCCAGCCCACCGAACCTGGGGTGGTGCCATGGCTTGAAAGGTGTTTGTGGAGTGAGTGGCATCCCTCCAGCAGGTGGGGTCTCTCAGCCTGGCCTGTAAGGATCTCTGACATCCCCTGAGAGATCTCAGAGTGGGAGAGGGCACTCTGCGAAGTTGTGTGGAATGCAAATGCAAGTGTGCAATAAATCAGATTCAGGGAGACAGTGCCCCAGCAACAATATAACCCATGTCTGAAGGTGGAGTAGCAGTCCTGCAAGGAATTGGGTTCCCTCCCCTCTGGTTTCCAGGGTGCCTCACATGAGAACCCCACTGCTGCCAAATCACTGCAGTTTGGCAGCTCCTGCATTGAGCATCTGCCCTATGGTGTTCAATGTGTGTTATACAATTAGTTGGACAGGTGGAGGGACACTTAGCATATATATATATATATATATATATACACACACACACACATACACATACACACACACACACACACACACACACACACACACACACAATAGAGGCCGGGTGCATGAAATTTGTGCATGGGGGCGGGGGTTCCCTCAGCCCAGCCTGCACCCACTTCAATCTGGGACCCCTCGGAGGATGTCTGACTGCTGGTTTAGGCCAATACCACAGGGATCAGACCTAAACCAGCAGTCAGACATCCCTCTCACAATGTGGGACTGCTGGCTCCCAACCACTTGCCTGCCTGCCAGGCTGATCACCCCCTAATCACTCCCCTGCCAGCCTGATTGACTCCTAACTGCTCCCCTGCTGGCCTGAATGCCCCCAACTACCCTCCCCTGCTGGCCTGATCACCCACAGCTACCTTCCCCTTCTGGCAATCTTGTGGTTGCCATCTTTGACTACATGGGGGCAGCCATCATGTGTGAGGGCATAAGGGTCAATTTGCATATTACCTCTTCATTATATAGAATAGATAGATAACTGGTTAGTGAGGCAATATTTTAAAGCCATATATTTTTTCTTTGAATTTTCATTTGCTAGTTTTACTGTCCATTAATAATTCATGCCTGAATCAATTATTACTATAATGGTTACAAAATGGTAATTCTCTAATTCTGTCATTTTTTCTGCATTCTTATTAGTTGTTATATTACTGAAAGAAGAGCTTTCAGTAATGTTTGTGTTTATTACTATATAGATTCGTGCATTCTTACATCATCTGTAATATACTATACATAATCTATATTATACTATACATAATTCATAATCTATTGCTACTTATTTCTCTTTAAAAATATAAATGTCATGAAAGTAAAAAATATGAATTGTTCCAAATTAGGGAGACTGAAGAGATATAACAACTCAATGTTATGTGTAATCCTGGATTACATTCTGCACAGGGTGTGGGAGGGGTTGTAAAGATCTATAAAAGACATTATTGGGATAATTGGTAAAATTTGAATAATCCTGTGAATTAAACACTGTGTATTAAATAATGATGCCATACTAGCATTAACTTTTCTGTTTGGGTCACTTTACCATAATTATGTAAAATAAAAATATTAGAAAATATACACTAAAATATTTAGGGTGAAAGCAGCATTATGTTTGCAGATTATTTTGTGTATGGACATGGTGTGGGGTGGAGGGTGAGAAGTCACTAGGCCAGAGAGGTCATTGGGAGCTCTGGTCTGAGGAGAAAACCCAGGTAGAGATCCGCAGGCAGTGACCTCACTTCTTGATGAGAGAGCCCATCAGAACTTGGAACCCTGACAGCCACATTCTAGGGAGGCCCTTACCCATTCTGTAAGAACATTGCACCAGTTCCCTTGACTGGGAGATGCTGGAGAGAGCAACATGTTTATTTGCTGCACCTTTATGTTCTGAGACTGTGACCTCAGGAAAGGATGTTGTGAGTTCTTCCCCTATTGTAGATGGTGGGCCAGGGCTCACTCCAGACACCTCTAGCCATTTCCGTGGAAATGAACAAGGATAGAACAGGTAGGCCTAGGGCATACCAGGCCAGGCCAGACCACCACTGTGATTTCCCTCTGGCAGTCTTCTGTTCCCCTACATATATGTATATAAGGGGGTTCATGTGGGGAGACCACACCCTGAGCAAGAGCAGAATGAGAGAGCTCAGAAGCCTGGTGGGCTGGTCATGATCACATCCCAGTCAAGGCTGGCCGGGTGGGATGTGGAATGCAGAGGGGCATCCTTCTGCCAGAGGTTTATCCCAAGCCCTTCAGGTGAATCTCACTTTACCAGGGTGGAGGTCTGTGCCTAATCTGGGAGCAGAAGAAACAGTGATGACAGCCCGGCAGGGTTCTTGTGCTCCCAGGATGGCTGCCCATCATTGTCATTGCAGAGCTCCATGCAGATTGCTGATGAGCAGATCAGCAGGATCCCCATTCTACCCAATGTGAAGAGCAAATGAGCCACCTGCCAACAAGGGCCAGCATAGGCTCTGGATAAATTTGGTCAAGGTGTTTTCAGAACTGGGACCAGGGGATACCCAGGGAAGTTCACAAGTTTAGGCCTTGCCCAGGCTACTCTTCAGGGCCTGGCCCAGGGTCTCTGGAATAATGCATAAAGCCAAAGTGGTAAGGGACTGTAAATATACAAGGTCATCTGGACACCAGATAGGCTGAGCTCCAAAATGGTGCCAGTGCTCAGGAGGGAGAGTTAGAGGTTTTAAAGGGCTCTAGGAGGGCTTCTTTTGGGCACAGCATTCTTGGGGCAAGTCTGAATCCTAAGAAGGTCCCGAGAGGATGGATAAAAACAAAGTGGAATGTGATCTTAGCGAAATGGAATGTGGTCTAAGCAAAAGGGAATGTCCGTTGTGAAGTAGCCTAAAGGTCAGTGCCCAGAGGAGGGAGCATCAATTCAATTATTTGATTATACCTACCACATTGTATCAGCCAAGCACCCAGATCATCCTGCTTGACTTCTGATGACTCAACTGGCTCACTTCGACCTCCTAGAGGCAGAGTTTGTTAGTGAGAAGAGGGTGTGGGAAGGTGCCTGTGGGTGCATGGGAGGAGTCAGTGGCAGACACAGAAGAAGGAGCCCCAGAAGCTGACATCGAGCCAGAAGCAAAGACTGGCCTTAGACCACCTATCCGGTGGGCTGCAGGCAGGGAAGATAGCCTGTTGTCGGTTCCAGGGCTATGACTTCTCCGGAAGACTCTAATGTGTTCTGGTTTTGGAATGCATGTGGAAAGGCAGGCAGATAGGTAAGCTTTTCTTCTCTCCCAGGTCTAGCACTAGCTCAGGGATCTATCCAAGTTTCAGCTTCAACTTCTGGGCATCCTGAGAGCCAGCTGTAGGTGTAGAATCAAAAGCACCTGCAGTTCTGGGGCAAGAGCTGGCATCTGGAGAAGATCCTGCAGGAGACATGGAGCCCACACAGGACCCAGCACCCCTGCAGGGAAGGCCAGCCCTGGAAAGCCCCTCAGCACCATTTCCTGAACTATACTTTCAATCCTCACCCTGAACAGAACTTTCCTTCCCTGCCCCTTTTATTGCCTGCAGTTAGGTTGTATAAAATTTTGTTTTTATATTTTATATAGTGACATATTTTAGATTTAAAATTTAAAATTTTTACATTATCATTGTAATTGATAATGAGCATCAAGTATATTCATACCCTGCAACCATTGCCACTATGGAAGTGTAAAATATTTCATCTCCCCAAAAGGAAATTTTGTACCAAAAGAATTAGCTCCCCATTCCTTCCTCCCCCAGCTCCTGGCAGCCCCTATCTTGCTTTTGGTCTCTGTTCCTTTGCCTATTCTACATGTCTTCTGTAAATGGAATAATGCAATAGAACCCCTTTTGTGTCTGTCCACATATTTTTGAAGGAACTCATTAATTTTTATTTCTGTTTTAATTGAAAATAGTATTTTGATTTTTAAAATAAAATACCAGATGGATTAAAGACTAGATGTATAAAATCTAGCCTTTTAAGTAAATATGTGCAACATGTCAGGGTAAACAACACTATTCTATATGTGACAGCAAGACCAGAAGACAGACAGGAAATGGCTGGCTCTTCTTGTGGCCAAAACAAAATCAAGAAAAAGGTAGAAAGCTGTAAAAATAAGCCACAAACCCAAAAATATTCTTCACAGCACAAGGCCAGAGAAAGTCTTACCATCCCTGTGATGCAAAAAATCCTCAAAAGTCAGTGCTGTAATAATGACAGTGAACACGTGCAATTCCAACAAAAGACAACACATATGACCAGTATGTCAGAGATGCCTGACCCCCATGGGCACACATGCACATGTGGATATTGTGGGGTGAACACTGTCACCAGTAGACCGACAGGATTCTCACCCAGGGGACAATGTGAAAAAGCGGAGGCCCCACTAGATCCCTCACAGTGTGAAGGACCCTCCTTTCTGTAAGAACATTGCTCTAGACCCGTGGTATGAAGGTTATGCATGGGCTCAGTGTCATGCACTTCCACTCAAGCTTGACCTTCTGAGGCTCTGCTGAGTGCCAAGTTTACCAGGAACCTAGATGAAAACAGCATCCCTGATATGGCACCACTCTCCAGGGTGATCATAGCAGTTAAGTATACTGAACATTGTCTACCATGGGACGGGCAGTGTTTTGTTCTTAATTAGACAGCTACTCTGGACACAGATTTGTCTCTTTTCACACAATGTTTTTTTTTTAACGAACATTTATAGTCCCCCCCAACATTTATAGTCCCCCAACATTTATCCACCATCACAGAATTCCTCTCAGCATTGCTTCTGATCAAGGAACTCACTGCACAAAAATGAAGTGTGGTAACAGGCCCCTGCTCATGAAATTTGCTGGTCTTTCTGGGTTCCCATCATCCTAAAGCAGCTGACTTGATGGAACAGAAGAATGGGCTTATGAAGACTAAGTAGCTAGCACTACTTAAGTGGCAATATCTTACAGGATTGGGGCAGTGTTCCCAGGAAGCTGCTCAGGCTCCATTATACAGCACTAATTTTCCTATAACCAGGATTCACAATTTCAGCATGCATGTGGCACCACCCACTATTACCACTGTTATCCCTAACAATCCACTAGCATAATGTATGCTTCATATTCGTGTGACCTCATGGACTGCTGGTCTATGGGTATTTGTTCCAAAGGGTAAGAAACTTCCACCAGAAAACACATTGATTTCACTGAACTGGAAATCAAGACTGACAGCCAGCCACTTACAGTCCCGAATGCCGCTTAATCAACAGGCAAAGAAGAAGGCTTCTGTACTGTCGAGGTGAGGGATCCTGATTACCAAAGGGAAATTGGACTTCTGTACCACCATGAAGATAAGGAATACAGGAGATTCCTTAGGGCTTTCATGTTATCATGCCCTGTGATAAAAGTTGATGGAAAACTACAAGAAAACAATCCAGGCATGACTACCGATGGCCCTATCCCTTCAGGAATGAAAGTTAGGATCATCCAATCAGGCAAAAAAACACGACCAGCTGATGTGCTTGCTAAGGGCAAAGGAACTATGTAGTGGGCAATGGGAAAAGGTAATTATACATACCAGCTCCAAAAGGATGACCAGCTGCAAAATAATAAATTTGGTTGTTATACTTCTTTCTTGTTCAGATATGAATTAGTTTGAGTGTTTGTGTATATTTTGTTAGTTAAATTTATATAAACATAAAAACAAAAGTTGAATAATATGTGACCATTGCTGCAAAAGTGGTTCTCTTCTTCATGTCTATGGGGACACTTTTAACAAATGGATGCCCCAAGATAGAACAGGTTGTTCCTCTTCTGCTGTATTATTAGACACAAGAGTTATTTGTAGATGCAGGATTGGTTTTCAAGATCTTTACAGTCCTGCAGTGGAAACTCTTTAGGTATCCTGCCTTCCCCCTGGGACAATTAGCCCTGGAACCTGGCACATCTCTTTCTCTTTGGAGGTACAGTCCTACCTGTCTTCCCTTAGCAAATCATGTTCCTGCATGGCTGGGCCCTGTCACAAGGGACTTGGGCTATCAGGCCTCAGGATTTATACTCAGCTCCTAATTACACAGAAATGGCCTCCCTGGTAGAGACCAGCCCTGCTGTGCATCTAAGGGACACTTGCAGCTTTCAGATGAAGATAACTCAGAATTGATAAGCCATTCACCTTGGTCTTGCTTTTATATGGTATTTCCAGGGGGGTGATGTTCAAAATGCCAGTTGGTATCCCTTTGGCTCCTGATCAGGGAGTGGGTACTTGGGGTGAGCTCAGAGCAGTGTCTTTCCCACCCAGATGGAAAGCATTTCAGTTTTATAATAGATAAAGCTGTATCCACACAGGACCATGGATAATTATCTTGGTAACCTTTCCCTGCTGAACCCCCTTTCACATTCTCTCATAATTTATTTTTCAAAGCTTCCAAGAGGAAAGGTTCTCTCTCTCTCTCTCTCTCTCTCTCTCTCTCTCTCTCTCTCTCTCTCCAACACACACACACACACACACACACACACACACACACACACACACCATAGCATAACCACAGCACAAGATAGAAAAGAACACAGCCATCCTAGGAGGTGACAAGCTACCAATTTAGGGCATGTCCTGGGCCCAAATATCAATTTAGGGCATGTCAGTAACAACATGACTGAGTGTGGAAACTGGTCATTATCTGAAGACTTCAGAACCACATGGCCCTTCCTGGAAGTCACCTTGGCCAGCAAGAGGGCATGTAGGGTTTTTCCAGGCCAAGGATACAGACACCTATCCTGGCAAATGAGAACCCATTCTTGATCCATTAGGTCCTAGCCAGGAAAGAGGGGTCGTGATGTAACTGACAGAGATTTGGGAATTCTAGGGAATTTCTGCTTTAGATAGAATTGTATAAGGAAGGGCAGGGAGGCTACCCATCCTATGCACACCGAGCACAGATGTTTATGGAATGAGACCCAGCTGTCACCCTAAAAGCTGCACCATAGATCTTTCCCCCAGAGATGAAATCTGCAGGAAAAGGAATTGGGAGACCATGAGCCAGGGTCCTGGAGGAATCAAATATCTGAATAGGGTGAACATGGAGCCCTGGGGGCCTGAGGATGGAAAGTCCTGTCTGTCCTTAGTTCACAGGCAGACAGACGATCTTCCTGTGACCTGGTCTTTTCCACATGTGTGGTTCAATCTTTTTTTTTTTAATTAAATCTTTATTATTCAGATTATTACATTTGTTTCTCTTTTTTCCCCTCCATAGCACCCTTCCACCCAGCTCCCTCCCACTGATCTCATCCATAGGTGTATGATTTTTGTCCAGTCTCTCCCTGTACACCCCTCATCCCTTCCCCTCTGAGAATTATCATTCCACTCCCTTTCTGTGCTCCTGATTCTATTATATTCACCAATTAATTCTGTGGATCAAATTTTTAATTCACTTAATTTTTAGATTCACTTGTTGATAGATATGTATTTGTTGTTCATAATTTTTTGGCTTTTACCTTTTTTTTCTTCCTCTTCTAAAAGAGTACCTTTCAGCATTTCATATAATACTGGTTGATGAACTCCTTTAGCTTTTTCTTATCTGTGAAGCTCTTTATCTACCCTTCAATTCTGAATGTTAGCTTTGCTGGATAGATTATTCTTGGTTGTAGGTTCTTGCTATTCATCATGTTGAATATTTCTTGCCACTCCCGTCTGGCCTGCATCGTTTCTGTTGAGAAATCAGCTGACAGTCTTATGGGTGCTCCCTTGTAGGTAATAAACTGTTTTTCTCTTGCTGCTTTTAATATTCTCTCTTTCTCTTTTGCTCTTGGTATTTTAATTATGATGTGTCTTGGTATGGTCCTCTTTGGATTCCTTTTATATGGGGTTCTGTGTGCTTCCTGGACTTGTAAGTCTATTTCTTTTACCAGATGTGGGAAGTTTTGAGTCATTATTTCTTTAAATAGGTTTTCAGTATCTTGCTCTCTCTCTTCTTCTGGCACCCCCACAATTCTGATGTTGGTACGCTTGAAACTGTCCCAGAGTCTGCTTACATTATGTTCACATTTTTGGATTCTTTTCTCTTCTTGCTTTTCCAGTTGAGTGTTCTTTGCTTCTTTATATTTCAGGTTTTTGACTTGATTCTTGCTTTTCTCTAGTCTGCTGTTTAGGACTCCGTATAATATTTTTTATTTCAGTCAGTGTATGTTTAATTTCTATTTGGTCCTTTATCATCCTTAGTAGGACCTTTTCCATCTCTAGTTGGATCTTTTGCATCTCTAGTTGGTCCTTTTTCATCTCCTCTTGGCTCTCGCTAAATTTATCCATCTTTTCTAGCATATTCTTGAAAAACCTTATAAGCGTGGTTTCGAACTCTATATCCAGTCGTTTTTTTCCCTCCATTTCTTTTGTTTGTAATCCCTTCCCTTGTCTTGGCATTTGCACTATGTCGGGGAAACTTCTGTGTTGGATTCAGCCTTATGATACCAGATGTGCAAAGCCGCAGAAGCCTCAGTTGAGCTTGGGAGGGGTGGAGTCTCAGGGCTTAAGGGACCGCCTTGCCTTCCAGTCGGCCCCGCCCTCCACGGCCCCTGAGTCTCACGTGACTGGGTAATGGCTGGAGCGGTCCCTGTGTGCGCGCGCGCCTGCAGTGCCTCTAACCGCTGCCTTTCCAGCTCCCCTGCGCACCAGGATCACATGAGTCTAGGTCCCCAGGGTTTCGCCTGAAACAGGGGCCCAGTGGAGTCAGAAGTGGCACAGTTGGGAGGGTCTGTCTCCCGCCCACTCGCGAAAGCCTGCGGCACAATCAGCAATCTGTCCTCCGCGCAGCACCGTGCGCGTGCGAGACCGGACCTGATCTTCTGCGACTCCCCTAAATTTCCGTGCACCTCTCCCTTTTCACAGTCCAAACTCCCCCAGTATGAGTTTCGGCTGGATCTGGGGTTTAGTGTTGTAAGATAAGGGGTTCAATGCCGTTGAGAGTCTCCGTTTCCCTCCCGCCAGAGAAAGCCAGCCAGGTTCTCCGGCACCAGCTCTCTCAGCGTGCGCGTCTCCGTACCTCAGCTTTTTGCAGCTCCTCTGGGTCTCTGTGAGCCCCTCTCTTTCCTTCTAGCTGTAGAACTTCCACTCAGCCAGCTTTCCTGTGGTTCTGGATGGTGTCCGTTCTGTCTTTTAGTTGTGGTTTTGGAATTGTTGTGCGAGGCAGCAGTGTAGGTGTTTACCTATGCCGCCATCTTGGATTCACTCCGGTTCAATCTCTTGACATGTTTCCCCCACTTGGTGCTGATGCAATTCCTGAGGTTGAACTAGAAAACTGCAAGTTTCTAACATTTGGTTAAAATACAAGAGGGCGATTTAAGGCATAGGTGTCGCCGAGCCGGGAGTCTGGGGGTCGCCAGTAGTGCGGCGGGAGGCCGGGCCGCGCTGCGGCAGGGGCAGGGGGCGGGGGAGAGGGTGGGCTAGGCGGGAAGGTGGGCTCTGGCGGCCACAAGCCGGGACCCAGACATCGCTGCCGTCCCTAGCGGCGAGCAGCCGCGACGAGGGGGCCGGGAGGGGGCCTCGCCATGCCCAAAGTCTTCCTGGTAAAGCGGAGGAGCCCGGGGGTCTCGGTCCGCAGCTGGGATGAGCTCCCGGACGAGGAAAGGGCAGACACCTACATCCCAGGCGCGGTCCCTCCCTTCCCAGTGGGTCTGGGCCGCCTGCTCTGCGACCCCCTCCTCCCCCCCCCACCCCCCGTACTGCCGCAGCGACGGCGGCAGCAGCAGTGGCGGCGGCAGCAGCAGCGCGGGGGAGCCTGGAGGCACCGAGAACAACTCGCCCACGCGCACCCCCGAGCGCGAAACCCTGGAGCCTGGAGATGCCGAGGACCCCGGTGGACACCTGGCGGGGAAGCAGCGCCCGGTCGCCAGATTGAAAATAAAGTTCACCACAGGCACGTGCAGCGAGTCGGCAGTTCACAGCTGTGACCTGTGTGGCAAGGGCTTCCGCCTACAGCGTATGCTCAGCAGGCACCTCAAGTGCCACAACCAGGTGAAGAGGCACCTGTGCACCTTCTGCGGCAAGGGCTTCAATGACACCTTTGACCTAAAGAGGCACGTCCGCACACATACAGCATTCGCCCCTACAAATGTGATGTCTGCAACAAAGCCTTCACCCAGCGCTGCTCCTTGGAGTCCCACCTGAAGAAAATCCATGGGGTGCAGCAGCAATATGCCTACAAGCAACGCCGGGACAAGCTCTACATCTGTGAGGATTGTGGCTACACAGGTCCACCCAGGAGGACCTGTATCTGCACGTGAACAGTGCCCACCCGGGCAGCGCGTTTCTCAAAGACATCCAAAAAACTGGCAGCCCTTTTGCAAAACAAGCTGACATCCACATTCCAGGGGAATGCCAACTTGAGCGAGGAGGAGAAGTGAGGAGGAAGAGGAAGGGGGAGACACCAATGCTAACAAGTTTACACGGACTTTTGGTTTTGAGGGTCCCACTGGCTCTTTCTTATTACAAGTGTTCAGTTTCTCTCTTTGTCCTTTTGGGGCCTCGGCAGGGGGATCTGCTCCAAGGCTGTCAGTTGTAATGATTGTGTCAAGTCCCCGTAACCCATGCCCTGTTGAACACACTCATGTTCACGAAAGTTAATCGGTAGGTGGCTGTGATCACCGTGCAGGACTTTTTGTGTATGTTTTAGGAATTTCATGCATGGAAACAGATGTGTTCTTAGAGAGACCATCATATTATGGTGCCTTGAAATAAAAATACTTCCACTTGAAATGCTAAAAAAAAAAAAAAATACAACAAGAGAAGCAGAAAGTGTTTCCTCAAATAGCAGCCACTGTCCTGGGGTAGGAAGGCCCTCACAAGTGTTATTAAAAACAAACAAACAAACAAACAAACAAAGTTGCTCTAACTGGTTTGGCTCAGTGGATAAAGCGTTGGCCTTCGGACTTAAGGGTCCTAGGTTCAATTCCAATCAAGGGCATGTACCTTGGTTTCAGGCATATCCCCAGTAGGAGTTGTACAGGAGGCAGCTGATTAATGTTTCTCTCTCATCAGTGTTTCTAACTCTCCCTCTCCCTTCCTCTCTGTAAAAATATCAATAAAATATATTTTAAAAATAAAAAAAATAAATCTTTATTGTTGAAAGTATTACAACAATACTTGCCCCCCCCATTGACACACTCCAGCCCACTCCCAGCCACTCCTTCCCCCCCCCCCCACACCCCTTCCACCCGACCTTAGGCCTTCACCACCTTATTGTTTGTGTCTATGGGTTATGCACATACGCATGCAAAGTCTTTGGGTGATTACTTGCCATCCCCCCACCTTCCCTCTGAGATTCCACATGGTGTTTCATGCCTCCATATCTCTGGGTCCACTCTGTTCATCAGTTTCTTTTGTTAATTACATTCCATATATGAGTGAGAGTGTGTGATACTTGTCTTTCTCTGACTGACTTATTTCACTTAACATGATACTCTTCAGGTCCCTCCAGGCTGTTTCAAAGGATAAGAGATTCTTTTTTCCTGCTGCATAGTATTCAATGGTATAAGTGTACCACATCTTTTTTATCCACTCACCTACTATTTTTAAAGATGACCAATTTCAGAGGCTCTAGCTCTGCCTATATAAGTACCTTCAGCCTCTAGTACCAGGAGTTCTGAGGGGCTGTCTCTGCTCCTGGCTCAAGTCACAACACTGGAATGAACCCGTCCTCTAAGAAAGCAAGACTTGGGCATATCCTTCAGTACCAGAAAGGGAGCTGGCCCCTTTTCCACACATAATAAGCTGGTGATGCTGCAAGATTTCTCAGTTCAAGAAGAAATGTTTGAGTCTGTATCTCACTGAAACTACTATAGAAAGTGAAAGAATCAAACCATAACTCCCAGGCTGAAAGAAAAATAATATTCAAACCTAGCATTTATTATTTACTAGAGGCCCAGCATATGAAATTAGATGAGACCCAGACCCTCTTCACCTTGGGACCCCACACTCCTTCCTGCCTGCACTGCAGGACTCTAGAAGTCCCGCCCGCTGTGACTGCCTGGAGACCCATCAATGTACCTCCTGGTGAGTCCAGTCATTGGTCGTTATGGTGTTACGGCCACAGGCCTTTTATAATATAGATAACAAATATTGTTTACCCAAATGCCTAAATAGTCCTTGGGAAAAAGATATCAGGGAGATAGTGTGGGGCTATTCTCTCTTCCCCTGGCATTCAAAGGACACCAATAAAAGCCTCCCAATAACCTCCTTCACCTCCACTCAGGAGAAGCTGGCCCAGTGAACCTCGAGGGCCTGGCTGCATCATTACTGCTGAGGAAGAGGTTTCACTGCCAGCCTGGACACTCACTTACCCCTGACCTTGATGATGCCTGCTGGTTCTTCTTGGCCTTGAGTGTTCTGCTGGATAACTAAGACCAGAGCTCCAGCTGGCAGAACAGGATGTAACTGCAGCATAGAGTAGCATCTGTGAGCCTACCAGGAGCCACGTCTCAGTTTTCCCTTCTAGTATCAGGGGTCCCACTAGTCACCCTTCAACAAAATCTGGGGCTGACCAGGGAGCTATGAGCACAGTTTCTCTGGACTGGCCAGCAGAAAGAGTCTAACCCTCCCCTCCCCCATCTTCTGCCCAACCTCACCTCTCATTTTCTCTGCATAACTCCATGTCCTTGACCCAGGCCCCAAGTTGCTCCTCAGGCTCTAGTTTGTAATTTTCTGCAGCCACCTGGAGCGGCATGGTCTCTGTCATTACTTTGTATTTTTGAGACTAGAGGGAAGGAGATGATGCAGACATATCCTGTGTGGGGATACTGTAGAGGCTTTGTGGTAGGTAAAGAGTGGGGCAGGGAACGGGTTCCAGATCTTTGCTCACATGGAATCCCTCCTCCCCTCCAATTTCATCTAGGCCTTACCTGTGCTCAACAGCCCCTCCTCCAGAAGTTATTTCTGATGCCAACTTTGTACCCCCAGCCACCAACTGGAGGATCTCCCACTTCTCTGTTATCAAACTCCTCCAGTAAATGTTAAGATGCAGGAGATGAAGCTAAGGAGTGCTGTGCCTGGGAATTGAGGATCTCTTTCATTTCCTCTCTCCTTCCCTCCCCCACAGAAAGTGCCACAGCTGCTCTCCTTGTTGTTTTTCAGGTGGTTGATCTCATTCCTCTGAAAGACAGATAGCCAAAGTCCTTCAGAAAGTGTCCCTTGCCATGACTAACCCTCTATGCCCAACCTCTTCTATTGGTACACTACTGCCAGGTCCCAGGACAGGGCTTGGCACACACAGGCCAGGCTCTGGTCTCCAGGTAAAAGAAAACATAGGAGCTGAGGCTCAGGGATTTTATAGCTGACTTCTCTGATGCCATGAGTTTGTGTGTGTGTGTGTGTGTGTGTGTGTGTGTGTGTGTGTATTGGGCAGGGGCGGGCGGGGAAGGGGCGTGTTGCTGAGGCCTCAGGCAGAAGGGACTACTAGGCCACGTATGTGCTTACTGTTTGGGAGGGGCCAGACCTCACTGTTCCCCTCTCTATGGGTAGCATGTCAAGGAGAGGCTGAGTCCAGCTCAGACAAACCTCATTCAGACAGTTCTGTGCTTCTCCAGGTGATTTGGATGCATGTGTTATGTGGGCCCTCTGTTTAGTTATCACTAAGATGGCCATGACCAGTGGTCAGCAAATTCATTACTCAACAGAACGGCAAATCACGGCTTGCAAGCTGCATGTGGCTCACGAGCTGCAGTTTGCCGATCACTGGCCATGACGCCTCAGCTTAGGTGAGCTGTGAGGCTCTCATGATGGAGGTTGTCCATATGCTCAGAGCTCAGGGCTCAGTATGAGTTTTTTTTTCCAAAGTCTCCATCCTGGGAACCCAGGCTCACCAACTCTGGATCATCCTCCATTTCAGTGTCCTTGGAAACCTTCCTCCACAGACACACTCATTTTCTGCACCCTCTTTTGGTCTCTCTGGAGGTTCTCACCAGGGTGGCACACCTGGAGAGCTGCTCCTGCCAGGGTTGAGGACAGGGTCAGTGAAGCCACACTCCCCTCACTACATTTCTGTTCTTCACTGCTGTGGGGAGCAGCTACAGTGTTTAGACAGGTTCCGGCCTTGGACTGACGAGAGGGCACAGTCCTCTCATGGCCACGGGCAAGTCCAGCTTGGAGGCAGGGCCCTCCCAGCACAATTATTGCCAACAGCTTTAGTTGTAAGCGTGAACCTGTGGTCCCAACACGTAGCCCCACATGCCTTAGTGATGTGGGCTTGATAGAGTTCAGGTGCATGAAGCTGAGTAGGATTGAAACTCAAGAGAATGTTGTAAACATCTTGACCACGCCCTTACTTTGCCTTGTGGTATCTGCTATAAAATAAAGACACGGCTTGTGGGTGTCGTCGCTGTCTCTCAGAAAAGCAGCATCCTCCCGAGACCCAGCTTTCATTCTCTTGTCTGTCTTTTCTGAGTCTTTCAGCCGCCTCCACTCAGGTTCACCCTTGACCCTTGGCCTTGCTGACATGGCACACACTGCTGGCCTCAGACCCTGGATGTCTGATCTGAGTCATCTGATACCAAATGCTACGCTGACCTCAGTATGATCTGATCCTAGAACAATCCTAGCTCCAACACTCATTCATTGAGTGACCTTGGGTGACTTCTGGAAAGTGTGAGAAGTCATCCTTTGCCTCTCAGGAGCTCCTGAGGACTCAGTGTCATCTGACTCTCATCACTGCTCTCCTCTCACCCCTCCAGGAAGACCTGGTGCAAAGCTCCCCACACATATCTCCTCATTTGAATCTCATCGCCTCCTGGGAGGCCTGAGCACAAAATCATCATCCCTCCATTTCCCAGAGGAGAGGTCACTTGCCACTCTGAGCCAGAGGCTTTGTCTCAGCTGCCTTCCCCTCATATATAACCCCACTACTGACCAGAGCTCATCCTCTGGGCTCTCGAGCTGTGTCCATGCCCCCGTCCAGAATAAACCATGAACATAGAGCGACAGACTGGGTATCTGAGGAGTCTGGTTCCATTCACAGTGGAGTCCCTGCCCACTAAGCTGGAACTGAGGCCTTGCCAAGTCTGTGCTTCAAAGGAATACCCCAGGACATTCCCCTGCACAGCAATCTTGTCATCCACTCAGTAATAGGACCTCTGAGAGACCACATCAGACTGTCAGGGTTTAGGGAGTGATAGGACAATTTGCTTTCTAGTTTACATGAAGCTACTGACGTCCATTCAGTAAGAACCCATCAGTTTCCCAGGCACTTCTCATAGATCACCTGGGCATGAGCTATTGCCTATTAGGTATTATCAGGGGGGAATCCCGACTGTGATGACTAACAGTGACTGATACATGGGCATAGTGGGAAATCACATGTCAGTCTCAACAGTTGGACCTAAGGTCAAGCAGTTTTTTTATTCACCTGGTCCATGAGAATCCCCTGCAGTGTCCATACTGGCGCAGGGAGAGTACTGTATTTCTCCTCAAAGATGTAGTGAAGACAGAAGGAGCAGCAGGAGCCTGGTTTCCTGAAGACAGCCTGGGCTGGTATAGAGCAAAAATATACCCCATCCACCCCATAGCCTGGAAGTACCTAAGTGCCAACAGGATAGACCAGCATGGAGGCCAAAGACCTGTTAAATCTAGTGGGGCATGACCATATCCTCACCCCATTATCAGGACTTCCTGCCTCTCAAACTGCTCCCCCAACCTATGCATAGTTATAACTCCCTCTTCCTGTTAATTTGGACAAGATTGGCTGGAGAAATCTTAAGTGACAAACTATCAAAACTATAAACTGGCCAGTCTGCCTTCCCTCTTCTTTTTCCCAGACTGGCAGCCCCCACTCTACTTTGATGAGCCGTTTCTTGCTCAGGGGAGTGTCTTTGCTACATAGTTTTTTAAATTTTCAGGAACTCTTCTTGAAAAGGAAGAAAAGAAGAGAGGATGTTTAGGGATAATGTGTATGTGGAAGTGTAAATCCTTTTTATTTGAGAACCTAAAAGATTCAAACTGGCCCTAGCTGGTTTGGCTCAATGGATAGAGCATCAGCCTGCAGACTGAGAGTCCCAGGTTCAATTCTAGCCAAGGGCACATGCCTGGGTTGTGGGCTTGATTCCCAGGAGGGGGCGTGCAGGAGGCAGCCAATCAATGATTCTCTCTCATCATTGATGTTTCTATCTTTCTCTCTCTACCTTCTCTCTAAAATAAATAAAATATATTAAAAATATTAAAAAAAAAGAGATTCAAACTGCCTGGATTAGGGTTCTTACTAGGTTCCTCTGAGCAGAAACGTCTCCATAAGACTGGGGTAGGAGCTCTCTTTGGTCACTTGAGCCTCCATTCCAATTTCTGTTCAGCAGCTCTTTTTTGACAAGTTTTAGTTTCAATTAGGCACAGGGTTCTGTTGTTATAAACACTTGGAAATTTCCAATTTGTCTCAACCCGGTATCTGACATTGGAAATTTATTCCTGAAGCAGAATGGGGGTCTCAAAATCCCATGAAGGAAGGCTAAGAAACCCTGCCTACCAGCTAGTCTCTGTCTACAGGAGGACCCAGTGTATGTGGGGGCAATGGTAGACATCTGGCAGATCCTTTGCACACAGATCCTCCTATGGAGAAAAGCCTACCCACCTGGAAACCTTTCCTCATATCTTCTTCCGACAGTAAACAGTAAACATAGGCACTCTGCTGAGCACAGAGTATGGCATGCAGTGAGGAGAAGCTCCTGAGAGTTTGTCACTCCTGGGGAAGAGAAGTAGGGGGAGCCCTGTTTGTTCTAGCTTTAGCACCCCTCCCCTCCTGAGTGTGACAGAAGGCAGAGAGAAGCACAGTTGGGACCCAAAGAATAGCATTCACAGGGAGGAGGATTTTAACTCAATCCAAAGGAAGAGCCAGGTGGGAAGTGAGCCTCCCACCACTGGGACCTGAGAGTCAATGTCAGTGTGTCCCTAGCAGGAGGGACCTAGAGACTGTGTGGGGCTCAGGTTACAGATTTTAATCCTGAGAGCTGAACTAAAAAAGGAGTAGAGGCATTTTTCAAGGCTGCAAATATGGATTCAGCTGGGCCTTCCATAGCACACCCTGGCCATCTTGAACAGGGCCACCACGCTGCCCTGGCCCAGGCCATGAAGCTCAGGTCTCTGAAGCAGGTGGTGATGATGCAGATGATCACAATGTTGAACTGGGTTATGGAGGCAAAGATAGTGGGTGCCAGGTGCTCATTGCCGGGCTTTTTCCTTCAGGACTATATGAAGCCCAGACAGTGATGGGGCACCACCTTCATGAACAGTGCCTGAGGGGAGAAGGAGTCTCACCCGGCACTGCCGCATTCCACCTCATTGGTCGAAGTCCCTCATAGTCCTAGGCAGGTGTCACTCCTCGGAGCTGGAGAAATGTGGCCCGAACCTTGTGGGAATGCCTGGGTTTAATTCTATCCACTGAAGGACCTAGCACAGGATGACCCAGGACTCAGTACTGGTGGAGGAGTAAGACAGGCATCTGCACCAGCCAGTCCCACTGACTCCAAGCTCTAGGAGGCAGTTCACATGCGCTTGTTTACCATCCTGACCACCCCTTTGGTCCAGCTCCCCATTTAGATGCACATGTCTCTGTGACAGCCACAGATTTTATTTGTCTCTCCCTTGTTGTCAAAGATACATCAAGGTGCCTGCTAAGCTTTCTGGGAGATGAGTAGGTGATACACCTGGCTACACAGAGTGAGCTCCCCTTCCCCTCTGAACAGGCCCCACCCAGCATCCCAGCTGTCCTACCTCATTTAATGTGCACTGTCTCACCTTTGCTGTTGACAGAGGTTTGAGGTTAAGAAAGTTGTCAAAGGCCTGGCCAAGATGGTTCAGTAGTTGAGCATTGATCTATGAGCCAGAAGGTCATAGTTTGATTCCTGGTCAGGCTCAATCCCTGATCATGCAGGAGGTAGCCAATCAATGATTCCTTCTCATCACTGATGTTTCTATCTCTCTATCCCTCTCCCCTGCTCTCTGAATTCAAGATATATACATACATATATATAAAATATTAAAATATATGTGTGTGTGTGTTTTGTTTAAAGTTGTCAAAGTCATACGGTTGGTAGGTGGTGGAGCTGGGATTTGGACCCGAATTATAGGATCAGGAAAAAGCAGGTCAGGCAGTTGATGGCAAACCTGTCCCACCCGACCCTGAGAGCTCACTGCCCATCACACCCATCAGTGTCAGCTGCTCTGCACAGCCTTGGAGGGAACTCCAAGGAGCCAGGCTTTTCCTCCCTCAGCAGGCTCTTTGTGGTCATAGCCCATGAGCAGTCAGGTTCTGTGGCTGGAGCTGCCTCTGTTATTACTGGTGTGGCTAGAGATAGAATTCCCTCTGGAGCCAGTTGTTCAGATGGCCCCAGCTCAGGAGCTGGCCCTGTGGTTGGTGATCACTCCAACTCTGGAGAGATTGATGGAGGTGGCACTCACTCCAGCATAAGCACAGGTGGTAAAAACAGAGCTGATCCTTGCTTTGGAGGTGTTCTTGGAGCAGGATAAAGAGACAGGTTCATGCACATACTTGGCTTTCCTGGTCCCTTTCCAAAGACAGGAAAGATGCCATTGCTTTTAAGGGACTTCCAGACCATTACCCCACCACAGATAGTCTTCCCAAACTGTGGTCCCCTCACCTTCCAGTTCTGCCTCAGTGGTCTCTAGATGCTCCAGCTGGACCTGAGACATTAAGTGCGATCCACTAGGTTTGATCCAGGCCAGGTGTCCTGCATATAGGCCAGCTGCAGCTACCAGCAGGGGAAGTACAGGGACTGACTGAAATCCTGCACCCGGTGCACCAGATTCCCACCATAGAAGACAGGGCATCGGGGGGCTGTCTGCAGCAGAGTCAGAGCTCTAGCCTCTCCTCCCACACTGCTCTCCTGGCACACTTGTTTGGGACTGGGCCTCTGTGCGAGGGAACAGCCCCACCCCACCCCCAACCCTGTGTGGCTGGGTCATCCAGCAAGTCTGTGTGATTCTCTTCTTCCCACTGGCAGGTCTCCCAAAGATCCTAGACATAGCCTACCCCAGCCCTCTGTGTATTTGGGCATATAGATTGAGGATTGAGACAGACTTGTGAGCAAGCTGCTCACCACATCTCCTGTTTGAAGCCTGGTAATGGTGGTCATGAGAGAATGTGAAGAGGGGCAGGCAGAGAGAGATGAGACAGTGGTGGGGACGGGACTCTAGGGAACAAATCAGCATAGTCTCCCCTTTAGGACCCCATCCACAACTCTGATTCCTACCCTGGAGTAGAAGCCAACAGATGCCAGCCCTCCCACAGGAATAGGAGATATATAAGGCCCAGGGTTCTGCCAGGCCCTCCCCACCTGTAGCTCCCATGCTTTACTCCACAAAGCCTTCCTTCTGGACCCAAAGGCTATTCACTTTTTTAGGCTGGCCTATGTTCTTTCATCCTGGTCAGTACTAGAAGATGCTTCCAAATGTAGAGGAGGCCATGAGATCTGATATATGTTAACAGAACCTGTAAATAATGTCTAGTGTGACTGTCAAAATAGAATTGAGGCCTAGTGATTGCCTATTTTTTCACTGAATTATGTTAAGTATCTCCAAAAATGCCCATTTGTAGTAGGTACTTAATACAAATTGCTGAATAAATGAACTCCAACTATAGCTATCCAGATAGCTCATGTGGGTCTGGGGCCTCCTACTATCCCTAGAGATCCCTAATCTGGCTACATCAAGACTAAGGACAAGAACCAATGGAAAGAATCTCAAACTCTTTGACAGGTTACTTCCCAGGTACTTTTCCAAGCTCAGAAATGCTACAGGTCAGTGATGGGTGAAGCAAGTGAATTTTCGTAGAGGAGAGAGAAATCGTTCCCATGAATAACCACAGCATGTTCAGCAGCCCATCAAACTGTGGCCTTCAGGTCAATGCTCAACCACTGAACTACACAGGTTGGGCATACCTCTGTTCTTGATTTCTATCTTGAGGGTAGAGTAGGGCAAGAACCCTTTTGCCAGTGACAGAGTGGGTTTGAGGAACCTCTCCCTTCCAGTTAGGATACATTATACAAAAAAAAAAAAAAAAAAAGACACAGGCCCTAGCCGGCTTGATTCAATGGATAGAGCGTCAGTCTGGAGACTGAAGGGTCCCAGGTTTGATTCTGTTCCAGGGCACATGCCCAGGTTGCGGGCTCGGGCCCCAGTAGGGAGCCGGCAGGAGGCAGCCAATCAATGATTCTCTCTCATCATTGATGTTTCTCTCTCTCTTTCCCTCTCCCTTCCTCTCTGAAATCAATAAAAAAATATTTTTAAAGAATAATAATAAAAAAAGACAGAAAACCAAAAATTCACAAAAGACACTTTTCCCCTCTTCCTTTTACATGAAAGGGCACTTAAAAAAAAGGGAGGGAGTATTTTGAGACCCTCATTATGGAGATTCCATATTAGCAAAGGGGAAAATACCTGGAAATTCCAGAGTGGAGAAATCTGATCACCAGGCAGGAATCTGAGTAGATGATGCAGGAAGGGAAAAAAATTCTTGGGGCTGATAAAAAGCCGCTAACAGGTGACTCAAAATACTTGTGAGACAACTGTAAATCAAGGACCACTGTGTTTGCATTAGACATGGTGCTATTGAAATGTGATGAGAAATCCCTATGAAGGGCTAGAAGAAAGAAAGTGGCCATTAGAGACTGCTGTTGGCAACATCACTGATGCAGCCTCTTAGGTCCTTCCACCAGCAGTCCTATCCATGGGCATCTATGTCCAACAGAAGGTTCATATATATTGAGTCACCCAAATTCCCCTATTGACTTTGTAATCACAAGAATTTTATAATGTGCCTATATTTGGATTTATGGTCTTTAAAAGAAAAAATTAAGGTTGAGTTTGTTGGGATGGGTCCTAATCCAACAGACCAGCATCCTTAGAAGAAGGGAGGATGCACGGAAGCACAGAGGAGAATCCATGTGACACAGACATAGAAGAGGGTCATCTACAGCCAAGGAGAAACCCCTCTGTAGGAACCAACTTTGATATCACTCTCATCTCAAACTTCTATCCTCCAGAATTGTGAGAAAAATAATAAGGCATGGTTAAGTGTTCCCCATGACCCTGCTGATGTGGCAACTGAATTTCACTAAAAGGCTGTGTCGCTGTGATAAACATCCTCCTTTATGGGATGTTACGAGGACACGTGAGAGCAGGTACCTATGATATGTTCTATGAAATGACAATTTGTAGAGAAGTGTATGGAATAGCTTAATCCTACCCCGTTTCTGTGTATAGACCATTCTATCAAGTGTGATAATGTGTAGGGCTTAGAGAAGATCTGGAAAGACAGTTGAGCTGACTGCTCCACAGGACACCTGGGGCAGATAGTTAAAACCATAAAAATAGCACACTGTAAAGATGTTCATGGTCTACTGTGATGTGAGGACAATGTAACTTGTTCTTTAATATTCCCACAAATATTTGAATACAGTAAACCCTTGATTTTGTGGGCTTTATAAACTTCAGACTTAATAGACAAAATTTCCAGTCCATATGTCATATGTGAAAATTAACACCCTGTTAATTTTAAGATGTTTTTAACCAAGATTTGTTTATAAGTAAATTAACAGGTTATTTTTTTTTTGATCCACTGTTATTTTTTATTTATTTTTTTGTTAATCCTCACCTGAGGATATTCTTTCATTGATTTTTAGAAAGAATGGAAGGGGGAGAGACACACAGAAACATTGATGTGAGAGAGAAGCATCATTTAGCTGCCTCCTGCACATGCCCCAACTGGGGACAGAGGTGGCAATCAAGGTAGGTGCCCCTGACTGGATTTGAACCCATGATCCTTCAGTCCTTGGACCAAATTGGCTAGAGCAATCCACTGTTCTTTTTAACAAATCTTAGTAGTAGGCCATAGGTTGGAAAAAACACCAGTAATTTCACTGACATAAGTAAATATTACACATCTACAACTATAGTCTACATATTTAAAGTCCTTTTTTTAAAATTTATTTATTTATTTTTTATTAATTTTTATTAATTTTTTATACATATCTCCCCATTGCCCCCCCTCCCTCCCAGGCGTACCCCGACCCCCCAGTGTCTGTGATCATTGGTTATGTTTATAAGCATGCATACAAGTCCTTTGATTGATCACTTATTTACCTCACCTAACTTTAATCTTTCTGCTATAATTTCACAGTCTGTTTGATGCTTTATGATTTTTGTCCTCCTGAGAATTATCAGTCTACTCCCTTTCTGTGCTCCTGATTCTATTATATTCACCAGTTTATTCTGTTGATCAGATTTTTAATTCACTTAATTTTTAGATTCACTTGTTGACAGATGTGTATTTGTTGTTCATAATTCTTTGTCTTTTACCTTTTTCTTCTTCCTCTTCTAAAAGGGTACCTTTCAGCATTTCATATAATACTGGTTTGGAGTTGATGAACTCCTTTAGCTTTTTCTTCTCTGTGAAGGTCTTTATCTGCCCTTCAATTCTGAATGATAGCTTTGCTGGATAGATTATTCTTGGTTGTAGGTTCTTGTTGTTCATCACGTTGAATATTTCTTGCCACTCCCGTCTGGCCTGCATCGTTTCTGTTGAGAAATCAGCTGACAGTCGTATGGGTGCTCCCTTGTAGGTAATAAACTGTTTTTCTCTTGCTGCTTTTAATATTCTCTCTTTGTCTTTTGCTCTTGGCATTTTAATTATGATGTGTCTTGGTGTAGTCCTCTTTGGGTTCCTTTTCTTTGGGGTTCTGTGTGCTTCCTCGACTTGTAAGTCTATTTCTTTTACCAGATGTGGGAAGTTTTCAGTCATTATTTCTTTAAACAGGTTTTCAGTATCTTGCTCTCTCTCTTCTTCTGGCACCCCCACAATTCTGATGTTGGTACGCTTGAAGCTGTCCCAGAGGCTCCTTACATTATCTTCACATTTTTGGATTCTTTTCTCTTCTTGCTTTTCCAGTTGAATGTTTTCTGCTTCTTTATATTTCAAATTTTTGACTTGATCCTTGCCTTTCTCTAGTCTGCTGTTAGTACTCTGCATAATAGTTTTCATTTCAGTCAGAGTATTTATTATCTTCTCTTGGGTCTCACTAAATTTATCCATCTTTTCTAGCATATTCTTGCAAAACCTTATAAGCGTGGTTTTGAACTCTATATCCAGTCGTTTTTTTTCCTCCATTTCTTTTGCTTGTAATCCCTTCCCTTGTCTCGGCATTTTCACTGTGCCGGGGAAACTTCTGTGCTGGATTCAGCCGCAGAAGCCTCTGCTGAGCTTGGGAGGGTGGAGTCTCAGGGCTTAAGGGACCGCCTTGCCTTCCAGTCGGCCCCGCCCTCCACGGCCCCTGAGTCTCCCGTGACTGGGTAATGGCTGGAGCGGTCCTTGTGCGCGCGCACCCACAGTGCCTCTAACCGCTGCCCCTCCGGCTCCCCTGCGCGCCAGGACCACACGAGTCTAGGTCCCCAGGGTTTCGCCCAAAACAGGGGCCCAGTGGACTCAGAAGTGGCGCAGTTGGGAGGGTCTGTCTCCCGCCCACTCGCGAAAGCCAGTGGCACAATCAGCAATCCGTCCTCCGCGTGGTGCCGTGCGGGACCGGACCTCCGATCCTTTGCAACTCCCCTAAATTTCCGTGCACTTCTCCCTTTTCACAGTCCAAACTCCCCCCGTATGAGTCTTGGCTGGATCTGGGGTTTAGTGTCGTAAGATAAGGGATTCAATGCCGTTGGGAGTCTCCGTCTCCCTCCCGCCAGAGAAAGCCAGCCAGGCACTCCGGCACCCGCTCTCTCAGCGCACGTCTCCGTACCTCAGCTTTTTGCAGCTCCTCTGGGTCTCCGTGAGCCCCTCTCTTTCCCTCTAGTTGTAGAACTTCCACTCAGCCAGCTTTCCTGTGGTTCTGGATGATGTCCGTTCTGTCTTTTAGTTGTAGTTTTGAAATTGTTGTGCGAGGCAGCAGTATAGGTGTTTACCTATGCCGCCATTTGGATTATCTTAAAGTCCTTTTTGAAATGTGTTTTTATTAATTGTTTAGAGAGAGAGGAAGGGAGAGAGAGAGAAACATCAACATTGATCAGTTGCCTCCAATATCTACCTCAACTGGGGACTGAACCCACAACCTGGGTATGTGCCCTGACAGGGAATTACACCAGCAACCTTTCAGTGCACGGCACAACCCTCAGCCAACTGAGCTACACAGGCCTGGGCTATAGTCCACATATTTAAATCCAAGAGTCACTACTCATAAACCATGTTTGGGCAAATGATTAGCACGTGATCACAGTAATTGGTTTTGCTGTTGCATGGTGTGAGTTTCTGCAGCAGTTTTATTGGGCAGCCTATGTTATGAATTAACTGTGCTAAGCCATAGCCAGCCATGCACATTTGTTTACCCATGCACGCATTTACCAGACCTACTAAATACAAACTTAAAAGTACTGTAATATATATAGAAAACTTTTCTGTGAAATTAAACTTTTTATACATACTTCATTTTAATTACACAAATGTGTCTATATAAGCAAAATTTGGTAAACTAATTTGTCAATTTTTTAACATACACATTCAGAAAATGGACGTTTGGCTTTACTGGGCACCTCCTGACCTGAGTTAGTCCGTTACTTTGAGGTTTTACTGTAGTGTGTTTTTATCCTCTCCTGTAGCTGGATGGGGGAGTGGAAGTCCAGATTCCTTAGGAATGGAACTGGAAAAACTCTAGTTTAGTGGTTCACAACCTTTTTAATGCCACAACCCTTTATTAATACAGTTCCTCATGTTGTGGTGACCACCAACCATAAAATTATTTTTGTTGCCACTTCATAACTGTAATTTTGCTACTGTTATGAATTGTAATGTTAATATCTGTGTTTTCCGATGGTCTTAGGTGATCCTGTTAGCGGTTCTCAACCTGTGGGTCACAGATACTTACATTATGATGTAATGTAATATCTCACCCTGCTCACCTCTGGGATGTTAATATCTCACCCTCCTTGCCCATTTTATCTCCAAAATTGAACATGAATATCCAACACAGCTAAATTGACTGTCCCACCCTCAAAGATGGTAGTGCCCACAGCTATTAGGGAGGGAGTATGCTAATTGACTGCCACACCCACAAAGATGGCGGCACCCACAGCCAATAAGGAGGGGATATGCTAATTGACTGTCCTGCCCTCAAAGATGGTGACGCCCACAGCCAGTAGGGAGGGAATATGCTTATTGACTGCCCTGCCCTCAAAGATGGTGGCACCTAGAGCCACAAGATGGCGGTGCCCAGTCCCAAGGCTCAGGTAACCAGGGCCAGCCGAGGTTTGCACTGCCGGCAGTGGCAGCAGCAGAGGTGTGATGGGGCATCATCTCCCATCCCTGAGGGCTCCTAGACTGTGAGAGAAGGCAGGCTGGGCGGAGGGAACCCCCACTCCAGTACATTAATTTTCATGCACCAGGCTTCTAGTATCTACCTAATAAAAGAGTAACATGCTAATTGACCGTACCTTCGCAATGCCCAACAGCCAATCACAAGTATGCAAATTAACCCAACAAAGATGGTGGGTTAATTTGCATACACGGGCCCCACCCCCGGCCTGCCACTCCAGGCCTCTGAACAGTGTATGAAGGTGGAAAGGTGGCTCCAGGCCAGAGCAGAAGGCAGCTCCAGCCAGAGCGAAGGCGGTGCCAGCAGCCAGGGAAAGAAGACCCATTCTGGGATGAATCTTCATGCATCGGGCTTCTAGTGTTATAAGTTTTTAAAAATCTTTCTACACCTTAGTAGGATACTGGCATCTGATGACATAGAGGAAGTCTTCATAACACATGATGAATAAGTGAATGAGTAGCACTGTTGCATCAGAGCACAGATCTGTGCAACACTTTTCATGGTTTGAGACCAGAACTTCTCAGGATCCCAGGGACTTCTGGAGAGAGATGGAACTCCCTGAGTGGGGGTGGAGATGGTAGTCAGGTCAGCTGAGTCTTCTTCAGGGCAGGCAGGATGCTGATCTGAGGACAGAATTTGCTCCAGCCAAGGGCCTGGAGGCCAAGCAGAGGAGTAGACACAGCACAAAAGGCCTGGACAGAATAGGCAAGGACCAGAAGAAACTCAGGGTCCATTTCAACAGCTGCTCCAGCTGCATGGAAGACCCTGGGCTGAGATATTTGCATGGCTCCTTTTGACTCTAGAAATGCAATTTTTATTTGTTCAAAATTATACATAATACATAGTGTACCTCATTGCTGTGTGTGACCTGCAGGGCTGTCTGTGGGGCCAGGATGATGACCTCATCTCCAAGGTGTAACTGCATGTTGGGAATGTGCTACCCTTTGGGGGCAAAAAAGCTCTGAGTCTTGGCCCTCCAAAGGAAGCTCAAAAAGGATGTAGCAGGGAGGGAGCTGCCAGCCCCTTTACCCTGCTCCAGCTTAAAGCTACCTGCCACCAGAATATTATTCAGCTTTAAAAAGGAAGGAAACTGACAGATGCTACAACAAAGTATATGAACCTTCAGCACATTATGCTAAGGGAAATGAACCAGTCACAAAAGGAAAAATATAAGACAATCCCACTTATATTTTGTCTCTATTGTAGTCATATTCGCAGATATGAAAACCAAAATAAAAGTTTCCAGACGATAGTGCATCAGTTTTGTAAGATGAAAATAGTTCTGGAGATGAATGGTAGTGACGGTTGTATAACAATGTGAATATAACTAACATCACTGAACTGTACACTTAAAAATAATTAAGATGCCCTAGCTGGGTATGGGGGGGGACAGGTGCAGGGTGGAGGGGGGTCAATGGAGAAAAAAGGGGACATGTGTAATACTTTCAACAATAAGATAAATTAAAAACATGATGCCCTAGCTGGTGTTGCTAAGTGGTTAGAGCATTGGCCAACAACCAAAGGGTCATGGGTTTGATTCCTGATCAAGGGCACATACTTGGGTTGCAGTTTTGATCCCTGGTTCAGGTGCATGCAGGAGACAACCAATGATGTGTCTCTCTCTTCTCTAAAAAAAAACACAATGTATCTTCAAGTGAGGATTAACACCACCAACAAAAATGATTATGATACTAAATGTTATGTGCACTTTACCAATTTTTTAAATTTAAAAAAATCACCTGCTGCTGCCCAGCAGTTGCAATCACCCTGACAACTGTCTGGAAGGACATAACTTGAACATCCCTTGCAGACTGGAGCTGGGGCAGCAAAATCCTACCCATTACCCTCCAAGAACACAAAAAATGGGGAGCTACAGGGGTAAGTGTGAACCATGGCCTGGATGGAGCTTGCAGTACAGCAACTGGGTCTACATCTGTGGACAGGGTAGAGGACGGCCATGAAGGTCCTGGTCATGCACAGTTCCAGTGGGTGCTAACAGTGAAACCAGGAGACAGGCCTGGTGCAGGACTCCTGTCCACAGAATCAAAGATGCAGCCACAGATAGCAGGAAAAAGCACCTCTCCTTAGTGATCTGATGGAATGTGACCCTGGAATCTCAGCAGAAAGCCTTTGAAGGAAATAGCCTGGAGAGTTCCCTGCCAGTCAGGGACCTCCTTTATTTGCTGATTTTGGGGTGGTTTATTCTGGTCAACAGCAGGACAGACTGACCCAGTCAGAACATCCACAGATAACCCAGCACCCACTTCTCACATGGGCACCTTGTTTCCACACCTTCCTCATATGCACTGTTACTCAACCCCAAATGAGAGCTCCTCCAATATAATCTAATGCCCATTTGGTTACCCAGATCTCACTGACAGAGACTTTTCCCTTGGTTCGCCACTGTGTGAGTGATGCTGCCCACAGGAAACAGATGCTCTGAGGAAGTTAACTCTTATCGGGTCTGAGGACTCTGCAGAAAGATTCTGAGATACCAGAAATGTGACACTACTTCTATCCCTATAAAACCTCTACCCTTCCCTCACCGTTACCCCTAACCCTATCCCTAGACCTAATGTTAGCCCTAACATTAACACCTTGCACTCATCCTCACCCTACCACTAATCTTAACCTCTTATCCTCACCATTACCCTAACCCCCAAATTCTCACCTTAAAACTAATCCTAACTTAACCTCTAACGATAACCCTAAACTTAACTCTAAGCCTAAATGTACCCTAACAATAATCCTTAAACTCAATATAAACCTAACCTTCTAACCCTAACCCCCTGATCCTTTATCTTTAAACATAATCCTTTAACCTTGACCCTGGCTCTTAATTTTAACCCTAATCCATAAACTTGAGCCTGAGTTCAAATCCCTAACTCTAACCCCTATTTATACTCTCTGCACACACACCCCGCCCCCACCCCTCACTCCACACACAGAGAAATACTTTGTTTGGAACAATGCATGGGTTGGGGGCCTGAAAAGGAACAGTCAGCTGGAGTTGAGAAGATAAAGAAAGTAGTTGGGTCCTGGCCAGTGTGGCTCAGTTGGCTGGGCATTATCCCATGCACCAAAGAGTTGCTGGTTTGATTCCCTGTCAAGAATGAGCATCCCCCCAAGAGTGGTGGCGCTATAGGAAAGGAGGCCTCAGGAACACAGAGTGGTGACCCAGGTTTCCACATGGTTAGAGAAGTGTTTGATGGACTCGTCCTTCACTGACAGTCCACTGAGTTTCCTGGTGGACCTCCAAACTGAGAGCAGTTCACGGACTTGGGGGACTGAAGACCTGGTATAATATAGAATGTGGCTGAGCATGGACCACAAGTCTAATCAGAGTCCAGGATACAACCATCCTTGTTGGAGCCTCAGGTCCTCATTTGGAAGTGGGGTCAGGGTCTCTGTCTAGGCCTAGTAAAGGAACTGGACCCACAGGGCCAGCAAAGGGTAATTGGAAATAAGGAAAGAATTGAGGTTCCTTTCATTATCCCTGGAGCCTGCAGGCTCCCTCTTCTGCCCACAGGGCCTAGCAGGCTTCTACCTGATGACACCCAGATGTGTTTTTCCTGCCTGTGCTACAGAGACAGCACTGACCATCAGGAGATAGACTGTGTCCACTGTGTTCAAGGTGGGAGTAGGGTGGGAGCAATGGGAGCAGGCAGGGGCACCCAGGGATCATGTACCTCTTCTCATTAGCATACATCTCATGTGAGCTATTCAGAGGTAGGGAGGACTCCACCTGGGTGCCAAACTCCTGGGTAGTACCTACCTTCCAGGTACTCACAATTTGGAGTGGATGTACAAAAGCAAGGAAATGGATGTATATGAATGAAATATAAAGCTAAAGTGAGGGAGGGAGGTTTGAGAGAGGAGTGGGAAGGGGTGAATGGAGGGGGATTTGGATGGAGGGAGGGAGAGAGGGAGAGAGAGGAGAAGGAGAGAGATGGGATGAAGGAAGAAAAAGAAAGAAAGGAGGGGATATAGTAGGAAGAGTATGGGAGGAGAAAAGGAGAGGGAGGATGACCAGGAGAGAGGGATGGATGGAAGGAGGAGCAAAGACAAAAAGATGGAAAAGAGAGGAAGAAGGGATGGAGGAGAGTGGGAGGAGGGATGGAGACAGAAAGGACGGATGGAGAGAGAAAGGAAGGATGAAGGAGAGAGGGAGGAGAAATGGAAGAGGGAGGAAGGATGGAGAAGAGGGGGAGAAGGGATGGAGGAGAGAGGAAGGAGGCGAGAGGAAGGAGGCAGGGATAGAGGCTCCTCTCATTACACCTGGAGCTTACAGGCCAGCTCCTCTGCACTCGGGGGCTTAGGGAGCCACTACCTGATGACACCCAACAGGGTGTGCATTTTGTTTTCTGGCTTCCTGCCTGGGTTGCTGTGACAACACTGAGCACAAGGTCATTAGCTGTCTACTGCTTTGTGACAACCTTACCTCAAACTTAGCAACTTACAGCATTATTTATCTCACAGTTTCTATGACCAGGTTCCAGGATCTGAGAACTCTTTCCCAAAGAGGGGTCATGTGACATGAGATTGCGGAGTAGAAGTCTGTGATGGAGTTAGTGTTGCTGGCCAGTGCACTTGCTCAGGGCTTACCCAGGCCCCACCCTCACTAGGATAGGCTGGTGCAGCAGAGGTGAGGCCCTGGCCCATGCTTCTGCTCCAACTGCCTGGAAGGAAGTATTGGAGTGACTCTCTTCTCAAAGGCCAGGCTTTCTGTTGCCACTGCCAGGGTCTGGGGGAACCCCAGAAACCCCAATCCTTGAATGAAAGTGGAAGCAGAGTAGGCTTTGGAGAGGACCCAGTGCTTTGTTCCCTGGGGAGATGCTGGTTGGACGAATGGATAGCAGCCCTCCCAGTGCCACCTTGGCCTCCAGGTGGGGGAAGGAGAGTGAACACCTGTCTGTTTCCTATTTCAGAAGGACTTTTCAGCTCTATGGAAGGGCTGGGCTTCCCAGCCTAGGCTATATGAGATGAGAGTGCTGCTCTGGGGATCTGTGCCTGGGAATTCCTCTGGCTGTGATGCCTTCCTGACTTCTCCTTCACTCTTGGCAACTGGCTGGATCAGTCCTAGGGGAATTCTGTCAGTGCCATGCTTTATTTTCCAAGATGCCGTGGACTATGTAAAGTTTAACATGCCTAGCTCAGACCTGCAATACTGGCCAGCTAGAACCCTAAAGCCCTGCCCAGCTGGAGCCCACTGAGGCAGAGCCAGAGAATGAGGATGACTACGGTTGGCTGCAGTGATAAAGGATTGGGCTGGCCCATACAAACAGGGGCTGAAGTACACTATTTAGTGGTAGACTTCAGTCTGGGAATACTTACTTGGATGTGGCATTGGGGTTTCTCTTCAAGGCAAGAGGATGTTTTATGTCTTTTAAAAGTTGCATGAAAAGATGATCATTCCTTTACCTGAAGCTCCAGAGCTAGTGCCAGCTGCACTGCCAGGTCCAACACCAGCTCAAGCGTTAGAGCCATCATCAGCCCCAGAGCTAGAACTACAGCATCAGCTTGACGAGAGCCACCTCTGGCTCTGGTATCACTTCCAGATTTAGAGATAGTGCCCATTCCAGAGTTACAGCAAGTTCTAGCATAGGTGGAACCAGCTCCAGCACCAACTCTGCCAACAATTCTAGAACTAGTCACTTCTAGCACCAGTGCTAGCATGAGCATCAGCTCTAGTACAGCTTCAGAGGTAGAGTCAGCTCTAGTGTCAGCACAAATTCTAAAGCCAAAGCCAGCTTCAGCACCACCTCCAATGCTAAGGCCAGCTCCAGTGCCATATTTAAAGCAGCTCTAGCACCTTCTCTGGGGTTATAGCCAGCCTCACCATCTTTGTCAGAGCTGAAGCAAACACCAGAGCTAGGGCCAACTTCAGCACCACCTCTTCCATCAGCTCCCATTAGAGTCAGCTCTGGCACAAACTCTAGAGACAGAGACTGCTATATCACCAACTCCTATGCCAGTTCCAGGAACAGCTCTAGACCTAGAATCATCTCTAAAACTAATTCCAAAGCCAGAGCCAGCACCAAATTCTGAGCGAGTCAATTCCAACACCAACTCTGACACTAGATCCATAGCTTGAGTCCACACCAGTGCCAGTTTCTGCATCAGGAGGTTCTGGTATGAGCTACAAAGCTAGAGCCAGTGCTAGATCCTGAACTAGAACTAGTCTCAGTGCCTATTCTAGCACCTGCACCAGAACTAGGTCCAGCACCACGTCTACAAACAACCCGAGATAGAGGCAGCCCTATCACTACCTCCCGTGCCAGCTGTAGCACCAGCTCTAGCAGCAACTCCAGAGCTCCAGCACCAGATCCACAGCTAGGGCCTGTTGCAGCATATACTCCTGGGCTCTAGCCAGCTCCAGTACCAGATCTAGAGGTAGGATGAGACTCAGCTCTGGCTGTAGTTATCATTTTCAGAAGAACAACTTTTGCTTTATTTTTTTTCCCCTGTTCTCTACTATTCACCTCTGCTCTAATATTTTTTAGCTTTATTTTTTTTAGTTCACAATTCAGCTCTATGGAAGGGCTGGGCTTCCCAGCCTAGGCTGTGTGATATGTGAGTCCTGGTCAGGCATCTTCTGACTCTTGGCAATTGCCAGCCTCAGATCCACTTCTATAGGGTGTGGCTCATCAGGTAGCTGAACAGACAGAAGTGGCCCTCACCAGCCAGGCACCTCCCAGCCCAGGCCACTTCCAGTCTCACCATTGAACCTCTGTTCTGGCTGTGTATGATGCCAGACTGTTAGCAGGCTGACCTGGATTCCCAGGGCTCACTTGCTGCTCTGGGTATTGCTCTCTGGGTATTGCTCTCTGGGAACCAGAGTCTTTAGCTAAGGAGCTGCTCTACCCTCCCATCATCCCTTTGCAGGTATAGGTGGGTCTCTGTCCTCTAAGCCCACAAGCAGCCAGAGCACCCAATCACTCACTAGGTCTGAAGACTGCAGTTCTTGTGTCTACATCACCTGCCTGTGAATTTCCCAGGGTCCTGGCCCAGCCTCTCACCTCTCTAGCCTTTGTCAGCACACGGAATTGCAAAAATCCCACCATCAAGTCTTGCCTACCCCTCCTCTGGGAGAGACCCAACCATCACATAAGTGGCTCTTTACCAGGTGAAAAGGAGACAGCTAAGTCCCACTCTCTGGCTCCCCTGCAAGTGCCAGGCACAAAGAACTTTGAGACCACAGGTGGTAGGGTCAGTGGGAAAGGAAGATTTCAGAGGAGGTAGGATTGGATTTTTATATGAAAGATAAAAGGTAAAAAAAATAATCTTGTTACAGTATTTGTTGTAAAAAAAATCTTATTGTAAAAAAAGCTACACTGGAGTATTACATTGAAGTATGTTTCTACTATAGCCTGGAAGTTGTGGTTTTGCTCTTTATTTCCTGTTAACTTAAATCAGACTCATTCCTTGTAAGTTTTGCAGAATCATTCATTTATTTTAGGTGGGAGAAGGACCAGATCCCTCCCTGGACCTGAGGCACAAGCCCCAGTCCCACTTCCTCAGAGGATAGCTTCATTCCAGTGTTGTGAACCTGGGCCAGGAGCAGAGACAGTCCCACAGAACTCCTGGGATTAGAGGTTGAAGGTACTTACACAGGCAGAGCTATAGCCTCTGAAATTGGGCGTCTTTAAAAATAGCACTTGTCAGGGCCACTTGCTGCCCCAGGACAGTGGGTGCCTTTCTACACTTGGAGGAAAAAGGAACACTTTCGTTCTCTTGAGGAGGTATCTTTTGATTGCCAATTGGGGAATTATGGTTTTTAAGGTCAAACTGGAATTCATCAGCATTAAATGGGAAAAATTATAAAATAGATTAAAACATACATGTAAGAAGGAAAAGGCCAGAGGAAGATTATTAGCTAAGAAAATAAGGGCAGGCAGGACTCCATCCTGTTCCAAGGGCCCTGTAGTTGGCCTTTCACCTATATTTGAATCGTCCAGGGAGAGAGTCCCTAACTGCCCACCCCCCTCAAGTCAGGTAACAGCGTTCACTCCCCTCCTCCTGGCCTTGAGGAATGTGCTTTGATTATGTCATGGGGGTGTAAACTTTGCAGTGGGGTGGGCTGAAAAGATATAGTCTGGTGGGCAGGCAGCAGGAACACATCATTACCAGTTGAATACTGCAGTGCTTCCAACCCTTGGGAAAAACACCTGTCATGAGCTCACGTGAGCACTCTCTGGGGCATTCCCCAGGATCAGGATTCAAGGGCTAACAGCAGATCCAGTAGAGAGAGTCTGGGACAGACACAACCTCTAACCTACCACTTTTTTCAACAGCTCCATAATATACAGCTTGTAAAGGCAGGAGCATGGTGAAATGTGGGGCAGCTGAGTTATCCCTTCCCCGATTATGGCTACAATTGTGACCTGTGCAAGGCCCAGTGCCTGTGCAAAAAGACATAGGAGAAAGCAAAATGATACAAGTGATTGTTCAACTAATGATTGTGAGGTGATTATTGATGGCTTAGTGGAACTTGGATACTGTAGGGCTAATGTGCCCTAGTGTAGGAAAGACTGAATTGACATGCATGCAATGGTTGTTGACTTGCAGTGAGTGTGCAAGCACTGGCTCATAGTGGTGCAGAATGGGAGCGGGAAAGACCAGAATGGTGAATAGTGGTTGGTAAACAGTAAGTGTTCAGAGTGGCTCTTGCACAGAGTATGCAACAAGATGCGGTGGCTGTGCAAAGTGAGTCTGTGAGCATTAGAAGAGCAGTTGTTAAATGCCACAGAGGGTGTGCTGGAGGAAAAGTTGGATGGGGTGAGATGCATGCACAGATTGGTTATTGAGCTGCACATGGTGAGTGGGTAAAAGTTGACTGTGAATGGCAAACACTGGGTGTGCAAAGTGTGAGGTTGGAGAATGAGACAGTGACTTTTTAATTACAGAGTGTGCAGTGATTAAATGATAGAGAGAGCATACAAACAGTGGATGTTGGTTGGTATAGGAAGAATGTGCAAAGGATGGTTGCAGAATAACACAGTGATATGAAGTTTAGTCACATGCTGTGGCAAACCAGTGGTTGAAAAATACCAAATCTCAGTGGATAGAGCATCAGCCCGCAGACGAAAGGCCTCAGGTTCAAGTCTGGTCAAGGGCACATAATTTAGTTGCAGGCTCCTCTCCTGGTAGGGGCTCATGCAGGAGGCAACAAATCGTTGTGTTTCTCTCACATGAATATTTTTCTTCTCCTCTCTCTAAAAATCAATAGAAAAATATCCTTGGTTGAGGATTAAAAACAAACAAAACACTCAGGGAATTATACTGACTGAGTTAAATGAAAGAGCACCCGGGCAGGTGAGGACACCAAGAGGGGTTATGGGATTGCCCGCAGTAACTGTGCAAGGAGACTGCTGAATGTCAGTGTGGGCGTGTTAAGAATTCAGTGCTGGAGGAGGCAGTGACTGCTGAGTTCAAATGAACAGAGTGGTCACATTTATATGCCAATGTGGCAAGGCCACAGTGCCACTTGATCAAATACCAGTGTGGATACTGCTGTCAAAGGTTTTTAGATGAGATACATGCTTAACTCAGCAGACTGAGTAAAGCAGATGACCCTGCCATGTGGCTAGGCCTTGTCCAAGCAGTTGTGGCCTTAAGAGCAAGGATCAAGGTTATGAAAAAAGCAATTATGCCTCCAGACTGCAACACAGAAACTTTGCCCAAGTCCAGCCTTCTCCACAGACTCACACTCACCAGCCCCATCTCTTTTCATACAGCTTGGTTCCTTTTCCCTGGAGAGCACTCACACCATGACAGTGACACACAGGTGTGCAGGGGATAGAAGTTGGATGGTGCAGATAAGCATGCAGAGGTTAAAATGGGTAACAGTGTGTAATAATTGATTTGCTTGGCACAGAGGAGATGTGCAAGGGTTGGGAAATGGATGGAAAGAATGAGTGTGCAGAGTGGTTGTTGAATCAGTTTGCAAAGTGTGCAAAAGTAAGTGGATGGTGCAGAATGGATGTGCAAGGTGTGGAAGAGACCTGGGCTCCATATGGCCTGCAGGTAGACCCTAATCTTACTGCTGGTTGGGAGCAAAGGGCTGTCCCTGAATGGAGTCTCTGAAGGGAAAGGTGTTGCTGCAGCAAGCGGAAGGGAGGCAACAGGTGTTCTGACTTGCCACTTACTGCCAGCAGGGCCTGAGTGTCCCCCGAATACAGTGCCTGAGATATCTAAAGGCTTGGCCTAGGGCACAGACCAATATGACATTTCTGGCTCAGGACCTTGTCAAGGGGGCCAAAGGCCAGTGGAGGAAAGGAGGGAGCTATTTAAACAGTGGTTTGAATGTGGGATAGAGAGACATAGGCCCTGCAGCATGGAGGTGCCTTGGGCCCAGTCTCTATCCCACCCTAGGGGGCTTGCTTCCAGAGGAATCATCATGGACTTGGGGTGGGGGTGATGCTACTGTAGAGTGGGCCTGCAAGACAATTCATTGCCTTGTGCTGCTGTGGATGGGAAGCCCAATAGCTTGGTGCTGGTCTCTGCTAAGGGAGGACTAGGGACACCAAGAAAAACCAGCCACATGCTGCTTACACAGCTGAGTCCTCAGCATAACCACAGCCTTGCAACAGGTCCAAGCTACCAACAACTCTCCACCCACCCTCTCACCAGATCTGAGTCCCCAGACCTGCTGGGCTTCACAAGGACAAGGAACCTGGACCCTCTGGATAGGCACTGAAGTCTGGGATACCAGGAGGGTACCAGACCTTTAAGAGCAGGAACCATATCTGGGAGGCCACATGTCCCAGCTCACACAAAGGATGCAGCTTTATTTCTGGAAGGGACCCTGAAGAAGGGCCTTGAGGGTCCTTGTCAGGCTGTTAACTAACGCTCATGGCACACACTAAAGGGTCTCTGTGGTGGCCAGGGCCTCCTGTAGCTGCTGTAAGAGGTCCTCTGGCTCTGGCGAAAACCTGCTTGTGTCCACTCTCTGGAAGTCGGGGTTGACCACCACAGATGCCAGCACCTCAGCAATCCGGCTAATGTCAAAAATGGTGTGCTGGGGGCCCAGCCCAGAGCCCTCACCACACTGCACTTCACCAAGGCCTGTCTTCTTCACTAGGGGGAGCCTCCTTTCAGCAATGACCTTGAGGAAGTGGTAAAATTCTTCAAAATTAATTCCAGAGCAGGACTTCATGATGACCTGGAGCAGAGAGGAGAGGCCAGTGAGCCACTGCTCACCTGCAACTCCAGGCAAGTTTCTGCTGACTGTGCACAGAGTCCCAGCTGCCAAGGATCCCAAGCCATGGACTATTCTTTGAGGATAGAGTCAGATACCTGGGGGCCAGCCAGTGATGGATTGGTCTGAGCCCTGGTGATCTGCCTCAGCCCCAGGCTGATCCTCTTCCAAGCAGACCAGGTAGCCACCCCTCCCCCCACTGCAGCCCTGTCTCTGGTGAGCTCCCGCCAACCTCCCATGCCTTGGCCCCTCCCTGTCCCCAGTCTTATCCGGGCCAAACATCCCACCTGGCAGTGGTGGTGCCAATCTGGCATGGTGTCCCTCCATTCGCTGACCTCCTGCTGCACGGCACATAGCTCCTGCTGTAGGAAATGCCACATGTTGGCCAGGTTACAGCCATTGATCCAGTTATGGTTGATGGAGATAGTGTCCTCCTGAAAGAGGCAGATTGTAGACTGTCCTCACAAGACCACAGGGGCAGTGTCCCCTCCCCCATCCTGAGGTCCTCCTAGCCCTCCTCATCTGAGAAAGGCTCTCCCTCCTATCTCCCAGGGAGTGTCAGCAGGTAAGAGAGAACCGAGTCTGGGACCAGCTGAGTCCATAGATAGTCCATGGTGGGGCTCCCCAGGGGCCCTGAACAACCCTACTGTGTGCAAGACTAGGAAAGTAATGTGGGAGGGAGGGAACCCTTAGCAGTGCTTGTGGCATCAACAAGTCTATATATGGGCCCAGCCTCACTATGGCCAGCCTTATCTACACACCCGGGCTCTCCCAGAGGGACAATCTGCCAACTGTGGAGTCAGTAGGAATGGCACAGCCCTCTCTCCTCAGGAAGCATCAAAAAAGTTCCAGAGCAGGCCGAGGGGCCCAGTATAAAGGGGGTCAAGGCCAGCCTGGTAAAACCCCATGGCATGTCTCCGTGCCTGCCTGGACTACATCTTTGGCATGTGGAGCAGGGTGTGCCCACCCTACCAGATTGTGGACTTGGTGGTGCCACCCGCTGGGCACAAACACCATCTCGCCTGCCTCCTGTGTGACCTCCAGTACTGGGTGTAGGTGGCTATCCAGGAAATCAGGGGCGGTCACATCGTAGGGTAGGCCACCATGACAATCACGCAGGGCTTCTTCTTGCCCTGGTGGGAAGAAGAACCACTTTTTCCTCCCGCAGATGTTGACAGACCAGCTGTAGGAGCGGAAAATGTCGGCATGGAACGGCGACCTGCGAAGAGTTCCTGTTGGTGTCTCGTGGTCTAGGTGTGGGCTTTGGTTCTTCCAAATAGACTGACCACACTCAGAGGCCCAAGGTCCCCAGCTCTCACACTTATCTTTGAGCCACAGGGGTGAGCCAGACCTTCCCCACTTCAGAATATTCCGCAGGAGGGACACTGGTTCTGAGCAGAGCCATGAAAGAAGGAAATGGGCTTGGAAATGCCAGACCTGGCAGCTGACTTCATGGCCTGGCCAAGGGTAATCTCCCAGAGGTTCTGAGAGTGCAACATGGTTCAGGAGAGTGATCAGGGACAGGGTGCAGGGCAGTGGGTGGGAGTGGACACATGGTTACCAGGTGCCAGCAGGCCCCATGTAGATGAAACGGTAGTCGTCCACATCCAGGGTGTCCCAGTACTCGTTGAGCCAGTCAGATGAGAAGTACACAGGCAGGGTGAATAAGTCCTCAGCAGAGGAGTACCTTTAGAGAGCAAGTGGCATGAGGATGCTGCCATCTCCACGCTCCCAAACCCAATGGTCACTGATATGAGGGCCCCTAAGCTGCCTTCCAGGGCCAGCACCAACTGCCAGGCTGAGTGGGGCCACCTCAGAGGATCCAGCACTGGTCTGACCATCAGATGATCCTAGCTGAGCTTGCCTAAATACCTGAACCAGGGTGGTAAGTAGATGAGATGGCTGATGGGTGCTGTGACAGGGTTAGACCACCCATGGAGGTAGCAACCTACGTGCTCTGGGCCCTCCAGCACATGGTCCAGGATTTCAGACTGTTGGATTTTAAAATTGGGTTCTAAATGCATCATAGGAATGATACTGTTTTCTGAACTTGTGGGTTGCTTTGGTGTTTTCACCCACACCAGTGACCTTGACTCTGCTGAGCAGACACAAGGCCACAGGCCCTGGCACAAGGACTACCATGAACACCAGGTCCTTTTCACCCTCAGCCTCTCAAATCCTTACTCCACTGGTGGATCCCACAACCCAACCATGGGTTCTCAAACACAGGAGCATGTTAAACCAGCCAGGGGAAGATGCCAGGCAGGCCCACACATCATGCTTGGTCAGAGGCCAGGAGAACCCAGTACCACCAAACCACTTGGAGTTCCCCCAACACCATGCCTTGTGCACTTAGACTCCTGCTCATTCACAAACCCTGCTCAGACAGTGCCTCTCATGTCTGCCTAGCCCAGGCCTGCTCTGCTCTTTTCATTTTACTGTTGCCAGAACAGTCAAAACCTAATTTCAAACAAACAATGAAGTTTTTAGTACAAGTGTGCCCCATGCAATACTTGGGATATATTTATGCCAAAAAACAACAAAGAAACAAAGAAAGAAACAAAGAAAGAAAGAAAGAAAGAAAGAAAGAAAGAAAGAAAGCCCACTCATTGCTTATCTGAAGCTCAAATCCACACTGCATAAGCATCAGGGCCTATGAGTCCCCCAAGGCCAGGATCAGTGTCTGGTCACATCTTAATCACTGTCTACACAGAAAGTTCCATGCCCAATACAAAGAGCTGTGGCAGGAACACTGAGGTCACGCTATGGGTGCTGTGGGAGGGGGCTGGCACTGGTGCTGGCGTGTCTCGTGTACTCTAGCAGCGGTTTTAGAATCACAGGGGCCTGAGTTCTAGTCTCATTTTACCTTTTTGAGCCTGAGTTCCCACATCAGCAAAACAAGAATTCAATTTGTGCACTCATTCATCCAACATTAATTAACTACATCTTTGTGCCAGCTAAAGGGAGTCTGATTAGGGTGGTTTCTGCTGGTGAAAAGTATGCCCCTGGGTGGGGGAAATGGAAACAAAACCAGAAGACCCTCTCAGAAAGTGATTGCAACAGTGAGAGTGAGTTGTTTTCAGAAAAGCATCGTTTGAGCTCCTCAGGTGGAAGTGTGTAGGAGGGAGCAAAGAAAGTCTTCTTTAGAGAGTTGGTGCTGCTCAGCAGTGATGAGATTTTTAAGCAGGTGGGCCACAGCTTAAAGAGCAGTTGCACCTTAGTGAGCCTAGCAGTGGGGTTAGGGCTCAGTAGGAGGCCAGCCAGGAGACTGGCTGCATAACAGGCTGGACCTAAAAAAGAGGGCTAGAAAGGGAGGTTGATTCCCAGGAGCATCTGAGCAGAGGAAGGCAGGCTGGGTGTGGCCAGTTAGATGGAAGTGGAGCCTTCAGCACTGAGCAAATGTGACAGAGCCCATCGGCACCTCCACCAATCCCGCTTCTCCACAGCAGCCAACTGCGTGCATACCATGAGATGGCCACACTGTACCACAGAGCTGGATTTAAAAAAAAAAAAAACGGATTAAAATTCCTAACCGGGGAAAATAAGAGATCCCCAGTGTGCAGCAGGGCTCACTCGTCTGGAAAAAGCAGCGCGGTGGCCACTGCACCACACCTTTACCTGCACAGGTGCCAGTCTTTGAGGTAGAGACAGCCCCGTGGAGAGGAGTAGTCTCCCTGGATGAACTCTTTCCAGTAGCAGATGTAATCTTTGAGAGGCATGTGTTCTTTAGGGTTCGAGTTGTATTCCTGGACACCGCAGTTTGCAACAGGCACAACTACATCTCCTGAAAAGGGAGGGTCAGGCACATACTTTTCTGAGTCCTCCAGCTTCTTCATTTTCTCTGATCCTGTCCACCCCTCCAACTCCGTGCTTATGCCGTTTCCACATGAACTCCTTTGGGAACCCACTCATGCCTTCTCCCCAAACCCTCAGTGGCTACCCTCATTTGCGCCCCTGGTAGAATGGAATTTGGCAGAATGAGAATAAGAGGACTCCGCTCTAGTCCTGTGCTTGCGCTCGCCCTCAGTCCTTACCATAATTCTGAAGCAGGTAATCGAAGTCAGGCTTCCCACTGGGTGTCACCCAGTGCTTCCTGCTGCCCCAGTCCTCAGTGAAGGCGCTGGAGAAAACACAGGGCACGTTGGGGAGCAGGTAACTCTTGAAGAAGTCCGTGTAGGAAAAGGAGTCGGGCTTCTCGATAAAGTCCACACGGTCCGGGGTCGGACAGACCTTGCTGGGGAGACACCCCTGGAGGCCTCGGAAATGGCTTTCGGCGAACACGCGCGTCTCCCTGTCCATTCCAGGCCAGGCTCTGCATCCATGGGGTGCGGGGCTGCGGAGGGCGGAGGGGATGGCTCAGGAAGGAACAAAGGGTTCTTTCCGTGGATGGAGAAGTTTCAGGAGGGGAGGAGAGGGTCTACGAGAGCTGAGGGGCTGGAACAAGATGGGGTGGAGGGGCGTAGGGAGGACGGAGTGCCAGTCCGGCCGCCAAGAGAGGGCGGAAGCCGGAAGCCGGCCTCGCGGCTCCCACAACCTTGCGTGTTAACCTGGGAGGTGAAAGGAAGTACTTCTTAAAACTACTTCCGCACAGAAGCCTTGGGTACTCGCGCGCTGGCGGGAACGAGATCTCGAGGCACACCCAAGCGCCAGACGCGGCCAAGAGGAACCAAGACGCCCCAGGCAGAGTTCCAGCCGGAGTCGGTGCCGCGGACGCCGGGCCTTGAGCGCATGCGCACGACGCGGCGACCCTCGCTGGCGCAGGTACCGCGGGCGTGGGGCTGCCCTCCAACACCGGACCCAGCTCCGGGTCCACACAGCGCCTGAGATTTTCAAACGACGGCCACTCGAGTCTCGTCATCTTCGCGCCTCAAGACTCTGGAGCGCGTCGTCCCTAGTCTACCTGGCAGTGAGGAGCCCTCCTCTTTCCAGTGCCCCAGGGGCTGCGGTAGGTGGTGGGTTTGCGGGCCGGGCTGAGAAACGGACAGAAGGGCCAAAGGCGGGGTACTGGGGGATAGTGAAGGACAAAGGGGATGATGGGGGACCTGGAGAGGACGGTGGGGGGCCTAAGGGGATTAAGAGGGCCTAGGGAGATTGTGGGAATCTAGAGGAGATAATGGGAACCTATGGAATGATGGAAACCTGGAATAATGAAGAGCCTAGGAACCATGGGGACCTGGAGGGGATGATGAGAGCCTAGGGGGATGGTGGTGACCTCAAGTATGGGGAAAGGAGGGGCTGGAGAGAGAACGGGGACTTGGAGGGGTTGATAGGTGCCTGGAAGATGCTAGGAGGGATTGTGGAGGAATAGGAAGACTTGAAAAGAGGATGTGGTGATCAACCATGGGGATTTGAGCTTGCATATACCACAGGCCTACAATGGAGGGACATGAGTGGAAAGGTGGTGGGGGTGACATGTCACATCTGAGCATATCGGAGAAATCTGTCCTACCCTCACAAACCTACCCACCTCAGCATGGAAAGAAAGAAACCAGACTGGTTACTATGTGAACTTGTCAGATTGCATACATGTATGTGGAGAGTCAGCAAGAGAGAACAGAGTTGGGCAGAACTTCACACATCTCCAACATAGTAAGGCAGAAGAAAAAGCAAATAAGACCTCTCTTTTTTTCCTGAAGGGAAACATGCATCCTCCCTTTCCTCTCTTCCTCCCTTTCAGCTCCCCTCCCCTCCCCTCCCCTCCCCTCCCCTCCCGTGTTCTCCAGCTTCCTTTCCCCTCCCCTTCTTCACCTCCACTTCCTTCTCCCCTTCCCCCCCTCCTCTTCCTTTCTACTTTAAAAAGCAATGGAAAACGTATCCTTGGGTGAGGATTAACAACAACAAAAAAGAACATGGGAGAAATGGGACTGGGGTTGGATATTGTGTGGCAAGTGGAGCAATGGGAGGTGTATGATCTGTGTTCCATCTGCCTGTGTGTTTAAGGTGTGGCATTCTTCATTGGGCTGGTTAGTTTAGGGCAGACAGTGAGTACACAAGGGGAAGGCTAAATGGAGAAAAAGAGTCATCCATAACCCCATCCAGAGAGGACCATGTTTTCCGATGTAGAGCTATCATTCCAGATATATGTTCATTCATTTATTCATTCCTTTGTATTCTCTCCCTTCCTGTACACTCACACAGTTGTGGATCTCCGGGGCAGAGGGGCAAAGTATATTAGTTAAAGATTGGGGAAATATGGGTCAAAGTATGCCCCGTGGGAGAAATGAAATTCAGTTGGGTATTGCCTGGAAGAATCCAGCTCTTAAAGGTGTGTGGTTGAGAGTAAATTTCCTAAGAAAGGGGAGACTTTGGGCCAGCACGTCCACATGCTCCCTGACATTGTCCCTCAAGGTAGGAGATGGACCCCTTTTTTGAGCATTGGCTGTTCCAGGCATGAGCAGTGTCACCACCACTGAGTCTCTAACAGAACCAGTGAGAGCAGGTCTGTGTCCCTCAAAGGCCACTAGACGGCAGCCTTGGCATCACCTGGAACTGGTGAGAAGTGTACATACTTGGGCCCCACTTAGACATACTGTGGTCACATCCTGGGGAGTCACATCCTGGGGGTGGGTACTTCCCTGTGACATATTCCTCAGAGGGTCAGCAGGAAAACAGTAGGAGGGAGTTTGGAAATGCAGTGGGAATTACATAAAGTCCTATTTACTCTGAGGAGCTAGAAAGATGGGGCACGCCCTGTGAATACGCCATGCTGCTATAGTAAAACATCCAAATAGCACTTGGAACCTCCCAGGTTGAAAGTGGGTGCCTCTGAGGAGCAGGAGATGAAGGTAATGGAAAAGGCTGGCCATAGCACCTGGAGACACTGCTCCCACTGTACTGACTCTAAGTCTTCTTGTGGTCAGGAGTTATTGGAAGGTGTGTAAAATGTTGCTGTTTCTGTTACTCTGGAAATTAACTAAAAATAAGTGTTTACTTGATACTTTTTCACTGCAAGAGCTGAAAGAGATGTTATACTGAATGCCGTGCATCATAAGTGTGGTCCAGTAACCCAGCGCATCACTCTGCCGATGAGCTCTGGTCATCCTTGGGGAGCCTTGCCATGACCTTCCTTTTCCATTTCAGCTCTATTTTCAGGGTCCATGCAAGTCTGTAAGTCTTTCACTAGAAGATGTAGGCTCTAGATTACAGCGGGTAAGGACCAAGTAACGACTCCAGAACTCAGCATATATTGGACCTGCATCAGTATATGAAGGAGGAAAGCAGTCCATGGTGGACAGTTGATATTTCCACATGGCATGGGATTCACTCAGCAGATACTCCCTGGGTGCCTGGATGTGCTGACACTGTGCACAAGGCACTCTCCGCATGATGTTTGCTTCTCCAGGATGCAGACCCAGTTGTCCCTCATGTGAGCACATTTATAGGGTCTTAGGAGTTGTGGTGAGTGCTGTGGTTGATGAGGGCTCCATGAGGAGGCTCCATTTTGGGAGAGATGATGTCACTGGGGCAGAGGTCATCAGTGTCCTGGAGCAGCAGGTTCAGGGTTGACCAGGATTGTGAGCATGCTGCTATGATGGAGGCCTGAGGTACTCGGCCCCCAACACTTGTCAGACATGGAAACACTGAAAACCATGGTGACACTGGTGTCATAGTCATCTAATTATGAAAATGGAGACCTTTTGCATTTTTCACAATCCAGCAGGTAGTGTGCTTGGTAATGGTATGTTTGGTCATGACTGGCTGGGGCTTGTGGCACCTGCGCCCTGTCCTGAGAGGTCAGTCCCAAGTGGCCTTGCTCTGCATTTTGTCTGTGCTTGTCTCAGAATATCCAGGTTAGTGCTCCTCCCACTAAGGAGAAAGGGCTGATAAAGATGCAGGTACCTTAAGGGTCCCTCTATCCTGCATGAACCATTGGCATAGAGCAGTAGTCAACAAACTCATTAGTCAGCAGAGCCAAATATCAACAGTACAACGATTGATATTTCTTTTGAGAGCCAAAAGCTGACTTCTGTGCATGGACCATGAAGTTTCAATCGCACTGTATGTGCGCACCCGCTTGTGCTATTTTGTGGAAGAGTCACACTCAAGGGGCCAAAGAGCCGCATTGCCAACCACTGACATAGAGGAAAGGCAGGCCCAGCTACTCTTGCCCCCGCGATGAGCTTCTGCAAGGTCCAGCGTGTGTGAAGAGCTCACAGGTCAGGCCTCTCAAGAAGATACCACTGTCCTCTTCAGAGGTCAGGAGTCAGACAGCTGAGGAACTCCTTGCTGCTTCCCAGTGACATAAGAGTGTGGACTTTCTGGCTCTTTCATAGAATCTCCTGGGATGAGAGTGAGGCTGTTGTTGCCTGCATTTTTCTTTTATCTTCTCCCCCCCCCCTTTTTTTTCCTTTTTAAATCTTTACTGTTGAGAGTATTATAGATGTTCCCATTTTTTTCCCCCATTGCCCCTCCCCTCTACCTCATCCCTTCCTTACCCCACCCCAGGCTTTTACTACCCTTCTGTTTGTGTTTTTGGTTAATCTCTTCCTGCCCCCTACCCCCTTCCCTCTGAGATTTGTCAATCTCTTCCATGTTTTCATGACTCTGATTCTAATTTATTCACCAGTTTATTTTGTTCATTAGATTTCTTGGTGGTTTATTTAGATTTAATTTGTTGATATGTATTTATTGCCATTTTATAGTTCATATTTTTTATCTTCCTCTTCTTCCTCCTCCTATTCTTCTTCAAGAAATACCTTTCAACATTTCATGTAAAACATGTTTGATGGTGATGAACTCCTTTAGCTTTTTCTTGTCTTTGAAGCTCTTTATCTGACCTACAATTCTAAACGATAGCTTTGCTGGGTAGGATAATCTTGGTTGTAGGTCCTTGCTATTCATCACCCGGAATATTTCTTGCCACTACTTTCTGGCCTGCAAAGTTTCTTTTGAGAAATTAGTTGATAGTTGTAGGAGTGCTCCCTTGTAGATAACTCCCTTGCTTTTTTCTTAATATTGTTTTATTGTTTAAAATATTACATATATTATGATATATATATCTCCTTTTTTCCCCCAATTGACCTTCTCCCAGCCTCCCCTACATTCTTTTGCATGCCCTCATCCCACCCTCCCAGTGTCTTGTGTCCATTGGTGTGCTTATATGCATGCATACAAGTCCTTTAGTTGATCTATTTCCCTCCCTCCTCAACACTCCCCAGCCTCCCTGCTGTAATTTGACAGTCTGTTCAGTGCTTTACTGCCTCCGTCTCTCTCTTTTTATTCATCAGGTTATAATGTTCTTTATTTTCCATAAATGAGTGAGATCATTTTTCTTTCATTGCCTGGCTTATTTCGTTTGACATAATGCTCTCCAGGTCCATCCAAGCTGCTGGAAATGGTAAGAATTCCTTCTTTTTTTGTAGCAGCGTAGTATTCCATTGTGTAGATATACCATAATTTCCTGATCCACTCATCTGCTGATGGGCATTTAGGCTGTTTCCAAATCTTAGCTATGTTGTATTGTGCTGCTATGAACATAGAGGCACATATATCCTTTCTGATTGGTGTGTCTAGTTTCTTGGGATATATTTCTAGAAGTGGGATCACTGGTCAAATGGGAGTTCCATTTTTAGTTTTTTTGAGGAAACTCCATACTGTCCTCCACAGTGGCTGCACCAGTCTGCATTCCCACCAGCAGTGCACGAGGGTTTCTTTTTCTTCGCATCCTCGCCAGCACTTGTCATTTGTTCATTTGTTGATGGTTGCCATTCTGACAGGTCTGAGATGGTTGCATTTTTGGTTTGATTTGCATCTCTTGGATAATTAGTGACTTTGAGCATGTTTTCATATGTCTCTTGACCTTCCTTTTGTCTTCTTTCGAAAAGATTCTATTTAAGTCCATTGCCCATTTTTTTTATTGGATCATTTATCTTCCTTTTATTAAGTTGTATAAGTTTCCTGTAGCTGTTGAAGATTAAACCTTTATCAATGATAACATTTGCAGATATGTTCTCCCATACAGTGGGCTTTCTTGTTATTTTGTTGATGGTTTCTTTTGCTGTGCAGAAGCTTTTTATTTTGATATAGTTCCATTTGTTTATTTTCTCTTTAGTTTCCATTGCCCTAAGAGCGGTATCGGTGAAGAAATTGCTTCGGCATATGTCTGAGATTTCTCTGCCTGTGGATTCCTCTAGTATTTTTATGGTTTCCCATCTTATGGTTAAGTCCTTTGTCATTTTGAGTTAATTTTTGTGTATGGTGTAAGTTGGTAGTCTAGTTTCATTTTTTTGCATGTATCTGTCCAATTTTCCCAACACCATTTATTGAAGAGATTGTCTTGACTCCATTGTATGTTCATGCCTCCTTTGTTAAATATTAATTGAGCATAGTGGTTTGGGTCGATATCTGGATTCTCTATTCTATTTCATTGAATATGTCTGTTCTATATGTCTGTTCTTGTGCCAGTACCAGGCTAGTATTTTGATCCCACCTACTTTGTTCTTCTTTCTCAGGATTGCTGTGGGTATTCGTGGTCTTTTATTCCAGATGAATTTTTGGAAAGGTCTTTCTAGGTCTGTGAAATATGTCATTGGTATTTTAATGGGGAGTGCATTGAATCTATAGATTGCTTTGGGTAGTATGGACATTTTAATGATGTTGATTCTACCAATCTATGAACATGGTATATTCTTTCATCTGTATACGTCTTCCTCTATCTCTTTTTCAGTGTCCTTTGGTTTTCCTTATATAGGTCTTTTATCACCTTAGTTAAGTTTATTCCTAGGCATCTTAATGTCTTTGATATGATGGTAAATGGGAATGCTTTTTTAGTCTTTCTTTTTGTAACTTCATTATTGGTATATAGAAATGCCATAGATTTCTTGGCATTAATTTTGTATCCTGCCGAATTCATTTATTAAGTCTTAGTTTTTTGATGGAGTCTCTTGGGTTTTTTTATGTACATTTTCATGTCATCTGCAAATAAGTATAGCTTTACTTCTTCTTTTCCAATTTGGATGCCTTTTATTTCTTCTTGTCTAATTGCAATGCTTCCAGTACTATGTTGAACAGGAGTGTGAGAGTAGGCATCCCTGTCTTGTTCCTGTTCTTAGGGGAAATGGTTTTAGTTTTGCCCATTGAGTATGATGTTAGCTGTGGATTTATCATATATGGCTTTTATTATGTTGAAGTATGATCTTTCCTTTTCCTCCTTTTTGAGACATTTTATCAAGAAATGGTGTTGGATTTTGTCAAATGCGTTTTCTGCATCAATTGATATGACTGTGATTTTTATTTCTCAATTTGTTTATGTTATGTATCACGTTTATTGATTTGTGGATATTGTACTATCCTTGCATTCCTCAGATAAATCCTACTTGGTCATGATGTATGATCTTTCTGATATACTGCTGGATGCAATTTGTTAAGGATTTTGGCATCTATGCTCATGAGGGATTCATTGTGTTGTCTTTATCTGGGTTTGATAGTTGGGTAATGCTCACTTCATAAAATGAGCTTAAAAATGTTCCTTCCTCTTGAATTTTTTGGAATACTTTGAGGAGGATTGGTTTTAGTTCTTCCTTGAATATTTGATAAAACTCCTCTGTGAAGCTGTCTGGTTCCCGGCTTTTGTTTGCTAGAAGCTTTTTGATGACTGCTTCAATTTCTTCTATAGTTCTTGGCCTGTTGAAATGTTTAGATTCTTCCAGGTTGTTTTGGAGGGTTATATTTTTCTAGGAATATGTCCATTTCCTTCAAGTTCTGCAGTTAGTTGGAATAGAGTTGTTCATAGTATTTTTTTTAACAATCCTTTTGCATTTTGGTGGGGTCTGTTGTTATTTCTCTTCTTTCATTTCTGATTTTGTTTATTTCAGTCCTCTCTTTGCTTCTTGGTGAGACTGGTTAGAGGTTCATCAATCTTGTTTATCCTTTCTAAGAACCAGGTTTTGTTGATCTTTTGTATTGTTTCTTTGGTCTCAATGTTGTTTATCTTTGTACTGATATTTATTATTTCCTTCCTTCTACTTACATTGGACTGTTCTTGTTCTCTTTCTCTTTGACTTGTAAGGTTAGGTAATTTATTACCATTGTTTCTTGTTTTTTGCAGTAGGCCTGTATAGCTATGAACTTTCCTCTCAAAACTACTTTCACTGTGTCCCATAGGTTTTGGATCGTTGTGTTTTTATTGTCATTTGTTGCCATGATGTTTTTTATTTCTTCCTTGATCTCTCTGGTAACCCAGTCATTGTTTAATAGCATGCTGATTAGTCTCCATGTGTTTGATTTTTTTTGGAATTGTAGTTGATTTCCAGTTTTATGCCACTGTAATCTGAGAAGATACTTTTATCTTCTTGAATATGAAGAGACTTTTCCTATGACCTAACATATGGTTTGTCTTTGAAAATGACCAATGTACACTTGAAAAGAAGGTATATTCTGTGGCTTTGGGTGAAGTGTTCTGAAGATATCAGTTAATTTTGTCTGGTCTAGTGGGTCATTTAGGATTGATGTTTCTTTGCTGATTTTTTTGATTAGAGGATTTGTCCAATGGTGATAGTGGGGTATTAAAGCCTCCTACTATGATTGTGTTGCTGTCAATCTCTCCCTTAATATCCTCCAGGAGTTGTTTTTTTGCCAAGACTGGTTTGGCTCAGTGGATAGAGCGTCGGCCTGCGGACTGAAAGGTCCCAGGTTTGATTCCGGTCAGGGGCATGTACCTTGCTTGCAGGCACATCTCCAGTGTGGGGTGTGCAGGAGGCGGCTGATCAATGTCTCTTTCTCATCAATGTTTCTGACTTTCTCTCCCTCTCCCTTCCTCTCTGTGAAAAATCAATAAAATATATTTAAAGAAAACAAACCAAAAAAAACCCAAAACAAAATATAACACAAACAGGTACAACACACAAGGCACTGAACAGAAATTTATTTACGATATTAATAACCCTAAATAAAAGTGACCACCAGAGAAAGGCAAATTAGAGGGTAGGAGAGAAACAGGAAGAGAAAAAGAAAAGAAAGGAGTGCTAAAATGAAATTGGGAAAAGAAAAAAAATAAGAGAAAAGAGAAAGAGAATACGAAAGAAGAGGAGGAACAAACTATATATGGGGAGAAAAATCCAATAGAATAGCCAGTAATCTGAACAAATGCCAGCAAGAAGTACTTGGAGATGAATACAAACTACAAACAACAGCTAATACAGTGGTACCTCGAGATATGAGTGCCCTAACATACGAAATTTTTGAGATATGAGCCATCGAGCGAGCGATTTTTTGCTTTGAAATACAAGCAGCATTTGAGATAGGAGTAATCGCACGGATCGGCCGGCTGCACACAACCCACCAGTTTACCGAGACTCGAGCGTCTCATAGTTTCCCACGCCTCAGTCAGTGTGCTTGTTTACCTTGTTGTCGAAGCATCTTTTGTGCATTTACATACTTTATCACATTTCTTTTTATAACCATGGGTCCGAAGAAAGCGAGTGGAAAGGTCAGTGCTCAGAAGAAGATGATGTTTATTGAATTAAAGCGTGAAATCAGAAAAATATGAGCAAGGTGTGCAAGTGGTTGACTTGGCGAGGCAATACGGGCGTAGTACTTCAACGATATTCACTGTGCTTAAACAGAAGGAGTCGATAAAGGGTATAACGCCAGCTAAGGGCGTTACAATAATTTCTAGGCTCTGTAGCTCTCTCCATGAAAAGATGGAGAATCTACTGATGGTGTGGGTGACAGAGAAGCAGATTAAAGGAGATACATTAACATGGCATCATATGCCAGAAAGCGCAAGCGATTTATGGTGATTTGCTGGAGCAGACCCCGAGCACTTCCACGGACGAAGCATTGAAAGACTCATTTAAAGCCAGTAGAGGCTGGTTTGATAACTTCAGGAAAAGGTCCGGCATTCACTCCATCATCAGGCATGGTGAGGCAGCAAGTTCGGATGTGAAGGCAGCTGAGGATTACCTCAAAACTTTTTCCGAACTGATAGAAGCCAAAGGATATATCCCCCAGCAAGTCTTCAACTGTGACGAGACAGGGCTTTTCTGGAAGAGGATGCCGAATAGGACTTCTATAACGGCAGAGGAGAAGGCGATGCCTGGCCACAAATCCATGAAGGACAGGCTAACTCTCGCACTGTGCACCAATGCGAGTGGTGACTGCAAGATCAAGCCTCTGCTCATATACCATTCAGAAAACCCCAGAGTCTTTAAGTCACATAAAATTTTAAAAGATAAACTGCAAGTTATGTGGAGGGCAAACCCGAAGGCATGGGTCACCAGGCAGTTCTTTGTGGAGTGGGTAAACCTGGTTTTTGGCCCTTCTGTTAAGAAATATCTACAGGAAAACAACCTAACCATGCAAGCCCTCCTCGTCCTCGACAATGCTCCTGTTCACCCACCAAACCTCAAAGATGAGCTCCTCGAAAAGTTCAAGTTTATAAAGGTCTACCTACCTCCCAACACCACTCCTATCCTGCAGCCCATGGATCAGGAGGTGATTTCTAATTTTAAAAAGCTGTACATCAAGCACATGTTCTGGTGCTGCTTTGAGGTGACGGAGAACACAAACCTCACTCTTCTGGAAGAACCACTTGAACATCGTGATATGCCTCAGAATTATTGATCAGGCCTGGCTGGGTGTTACAACGAGGACTTTGACCTCTGCATGGAAGAAGCTGTGGCCTGAGGCCATAGCCGAAAGGACCTTTGAAGGATTCCAACCCAAGGTGCCAGTGGAGGAGGAGATAGGTAGTGTCTCTGGGAAAATCCATGGGCCTGGAGGTGGATGAGAGAGACGTGAATGAGCTCGTCGAGGAGCACTCTCTGGAACTCACCACGGAGGAGTTACTAGAGTTGCAGTCTCAGCAACATGCGGAGGTTTTCCAAGAAATTGGTTTCGAGGAGGAGCCAGAAGTGGAGGAGATCTCTACAAGTGAGATAAAGGAGATCTTAGGAATGTGGGAGAGGGTGTCACACTTCGTGGAAAAGAAACACCCCCAAAAAGTTGCTACTGGTCGTGCATCGGAGCTGTTCAATGAAACTTGCCTCACCCATTTCAGACACATCTGAAAGGGAGGAAGAGGCAAACCTCGTTGGACACGTTTTTTTTGAAATCGGCCCAAAATGCAAAGACCAGTAGCAATTAAGTTCAGTGAAGATTAGTTAAGTTACATTCCGTTTAGGGATAAAGTGTAGCATTAAGAGTGTAACGAGTAGGTAAATACACTTTATAAAGCCAGTTTATTCCTTTACATTCTCTTTTATTATGTTTTTATACAATATTTGTCATTTATAAATACATTTTTCTTATTCAAAAACACGTAACAAGAACAACTGGGGTGGCATTTTGGTGACTGGAACAGACTAACAGCATTTCAATTGATTTCAATGGGGAAATTTGCTTTGAGATACGAGCAACTTGATATACGAGCAACGTTTCCGAATGAATTAAACTCGTATCTCGAGGTACCACTCACTGTATTAAGCGAGGTGAGGGAAAGCAAGCAAAAAACAAAAACAAACAAAAGAAAAAAAATAAGCAAAACAATCACAAACAAGCATAAAAATTGATATAATCAACAATGAAGCAAACAAGAACAAAAGGACAGATAAAAACAATTTTTTGGATAGTTAAGAGAGAAGAGAGGTGTGTATGGACTTGAAGCAGGGCACTGGAAATTATGTATATAAGTAGGGTGAAATTTTAACAGTGGGTAAGAAGAAAGAATAGGGAAAATCTAAAGCAGAAAAAGGGTAAGAGAAACAGGACAATAAAAGGGAAAAAGTTAGGAAGAGAGTGATGGCATAAAGGTAAAGTTGAGATAAAGTAAAATGATGCTAAAGCAAAGATGAAAATAGAATGTAGAACACTAATCCCAAAGTAAAATAAAGGGAAAATAAAATGACACTTTTTTAAAAAAGGGTAAAATGGTAGTAGTAATATTACTGATTGAAAATAAAAATGTAATAATTAAACAGGTAAAATCAAGTGAGGAAAAAAATTAAAAAAATAATTTCTTAGGTAAAAGACGGAAAAAAAACAAACATAAAAATAAAAATGTGTAGTAGTAAAGGTCATTCACTTCCTCTACTGTTTTGTTTGGCACGCCTGTTTCCTAGTCAGGACAGTTTGCAGTTCCCTGTGTTCCACTGCTCCTCAGTGTTGTAAGCCAAGCCTGATTTTTAAGCAAGCAGTGTGTCTTAATTTCTTGTATTCCTTTATTTGTGTTTACACAAGAGTCAATTTGTGATTCAACCTTGGGTGGCAGTGTTTCTGGATTGACTTCTGGGTCTATAGGTCCTCTCTAGCCAGTGCTTAGATCCTGCTTTCTCTGTGGCATTCAGTATCGGTTTGTAGGAGTGGGTTGCCCCACAGCTGGTTCTCTGATGGTTATTTCTCGCTTTGATTCCCAGATTCCAGAAAAACAACTTTCCTCTGCAGTCTCTTAGGGTGTCCCCAATTGGATGGTCCATATATTGGGCTTAGTAATCAGAAGCAAGGATTTAAAGAGGAAAAAGAAAAAAACATAACAAAAACAAAAACAAAAGAACCCAACGCAAGTGTACGAACTTTGGGGCTGCGTGCAAGTCTGTGCAGTCTTTTTCCCCCCCTGGGTTTAAGCAGCTGGCACACTTTTAACATTTTTAGGCTGTCCTTTTGTGTCAGATCAAAATGGGTTGCTTTTTAGAGTTCCTTTCTGTTAGCAGTGCTAAGAACCCCCCTTCCACATTCATGGATCATGCCAGCCCCAACAGTCACAGATTTTTCTAGGCACAGACTTCCCCCGGTCCTCCAGCTCCTGCAATGCGCACATTTCTCTCTCTCCTGCCCAGACCAGAGACCTCACTTATCCTAGGCAAAATCTGATCTTTCTGTGGTGGAGTGTAGAGTTCTTCCCAATCCGCATGTTTGTGCCAATTGGGGACCAGTGTTCGATGGATGTCGTAGTTGTAGATTTTTAGGTTTTTGATAATTTCCACTTTTCCCTTCAAGGTGGCACAGTCCAAGTAGGTTGCTTTGGGAGGGAACCCAGGAGCAGTGGGGGTTGCCTGGTCAGGGGAGTCCCATCCAGCAGTCCACCACCATCTCCTGGAGTATAGCTGTCCCTCAACTCACCAACAAACACTTCCCATGTGACCCTCAGCTGTTCTTTCTATCTGCTTCGGGACAAAGGTCAGGACACATCTGTCTATTCTGCCGCCATTTTTTACTCTCTCCCTTGCTGCTTTTAAGATTCTCTCTTTGCCTTTAACCCTTAGCATTTCAATCTGATGTGTCTTTGTATGGGTCTCTCTGGGTTCCTTCTATTTGGGACTCTCTGCACTTCCTGGATGTGTAAGCCTATTTCTTTCACTATGTAGGGAATGTTTTTGTCATTCTTTCTTCAAATAGGTTTTTAATGGTTTACTCTTTGTCTTCTTCTTCTGGCACCCCCATAATGCAAATGTTGGTATGTTTGAAGTTACCCCAGAGGCTCCTGACACTATCTTCATATTTTTAATTCATTTTTATTTTTGCTCTTATGATTGGGTGGTTTTTTGCTTCCTCATATTCCAAATCATTGATTTGATTCTCAGAATCCTTACCTCTATTTTTTAAAAAATAAACCTTTATTGTTCAGATTATTACAGTTGTTCCTCTTTTGTACCCCCACCCCCATAACTCCCCTCACCCGGCTCTAACCCCACCCTCTGCCCTTACCTCCCCATTGTCCTCATCCGTAGGTGTATGATTTTTGTCCAGTCTCTCTCTGCACCCCACCCCTCATCTCTTTCCCCCTCAGATTTATCAGTCCACTCTTTTTCTATGCCCCTGATTCTATTATATTCACCAGTTTATTCTCTTTATCAGATTTTCCATTCACTTGATTTTTAGATTCACTTCTTGATAGATATATATTTGTTGTTCATAATTTTTATCTTTACCTTTTTCTTCTTCCTCTTCTAAAAGAGTACCTTTCAGCATTTCATATAATACTGGTTTGGAGTTGATAAACTCCTTTACTTTTTCTTATTTGTGAAGCTCTTTATCTGCCCTTCAATTCTGAATGATAGCTTTGCTGGATAGATTATTATTGGTTGTAGGTTCTTGCTGTTCATCACGTTGAATATTTCTTGCCACTCCCGTCTGGCCTGCATCGTTTCTGTTGAGAAATCAGCTGATAGTAGTATGGGTGCTCCCTTGTAGGTAATTAACTATTTTTCTCTTTCTGCTTTCAATATTCTCTCTTTGTCTTTTGCTCTTGGCATTTTAATTGTGATGTGTCTTGGTGTGGTCCTCTTTGGATTCCTTTTGTTTGGGGTTCAGTGCACTTCCTGGACTTTTCAGTCTATTTCTTTCACCAGATATGGGAAGTTTTCAGTCATTATTTCTTCTAATAGGTTTTCAGTATCTTTCTCTCTCTCTTCTTCTGGCACCCCCATAATTCTGATATTGGTAATCTTTTTTTTTGTGGTATTTTTTTATTAAATCTTTATTATTCAGATTATTAAATTTGTTTCTCTTTTTTCCCCTCCATCCAGCTCCCACCCTTCCTTCCGCCCTTACCTCCCTCCCATTGACACCATCCATAGCTGTATGATTTTTGTCCAGTCTCTCCCTGTATAACCCTCACCTCTTTTCCCCTGAGAATTATCAGTCCACTCCCTTTCTGTGCTCCTGATTCTATTATATTCACCAGTTTATTCTCTTGATCAAATTTTTAATTCACTTAATTTTTAGATTCACTTGTTGATAGATATGTATTTGTTGTTCATAATTTTTTGGCTTTTACCTTTTTCTTCTTCCTCTTCTAAAAGAGTACCTTTCAGCATTTCATATATTACTGGTTTGGAGTTGATGAACTCCTTTACTTTTTCTTATTTGTGAAGCTCTTTATCTGCCCTTCAATTCTGAATGATAGCTTTGCTGGATAGATTATTCTTGGTTGTAGGTTCTTGCTGTTCATCACGTTGAATATTTCTTGCCACTCCCTTCTGGGCTACATTGTTTCTGTTGAGAAATCAGCTGACAGTCGTATGGGTGCTCCCTTGTAGGTAATGAACTGTTTTTCTCTTGCTGCTTTTAATATCCTCTCTTTGTCTTTTGCTCTTGGTATTTTAATTATAATGTGTCTTGGTGTGGTCCTCTTTGGATTCCTTTTATATGGGGTTCTGTGTGCTTCCTGGACTTGTAAGTCTATTTCTTTTACCAGATGTGGGAAGTTTTCAGTCATTATTTCTTTAAATAGGTTTTCAGTATCTTGCTCTCTCTCTTCTTCTGGCACTCCCACAATTCTGATTTTGGTACACTTGAAGCTGTCCCAGAGGCTCCTTACATTATCTTCACATTTTTGGATTCTTTTCTCTTCTTGCTTTTCCAGTTGAGTGTTTTCTGCTTCTTTATATTTCAAATTTTTGACTTGATTCTTGCCTTCCTCTAGTCTGCTGGTAGGACTCTGTATAATATTTTTTACTTCAGTCACTGTCTCTAGTTGGTCCTTTTTTATCTCCTCTAGCGTCTCGCTAATTTTATCCAACTTTTCTAACATATTCTTGAAAAACCCTGTAAGCGTGGTTTTGAACTCTATATCCAGTCGTTTTTTTCCCTCCATTTCTTTTGTTTGTGATCCCTTCCCTTGTATCAATATTTTCACTATGCCGGGAGAACTGTGTTGGATTCAGCCTTATGATACCAGACTTGCAAAACAGAAGAAGCCTCTGTTGAGCTTGGGATGGGTGGAGTCTCAGGGCTTGAGGGACCGCCTTGCCTTCCAGTCGGCCCCACCTTCTATGGCTCCTGAGTTTCATGTGACTGGGTAATCGCTGGAGCGGTCCTTGTGCGGGCCTGCAGTGCCTCTAGACCGCTGCCTCTTCAGCTCCCCGGCGCTTCAGGACCACATGAGTCCAGGTCCCCAGTGTTTCACTCGAAACAGGGGCTTAGTGGAGTCAGAAGTGGCACAGTTGGGAGGGCCTGTCTCCTGCCCACTCGCAAAAGCCAGCAGCACAATCAGCAATCTGTGCTCTGCGCAGTGCCGTGTGCGCCAGCAGACCTCTCATCTTTGCGACTCCCCTAAATTTCCATGCACCTCTCCCTTTTCACAGTCCAAACTCCCCCCATATGAGTTTCAGCTGGATCTGGGGTTTAGTGTCGTAAGATAAGGGGTTCAATGCCTTTGAGAGTCCCCGTTTCCCTCCTGCCAGAGAAAACCAGCCAGGTACTCCGGCTCCCACTCTCTCCACGCGTGTGTCTCCGTACCTCAGCTTTTTGCACCTCCTCTGGGTCTCCGTGAGCCCCTCTCCTTCCCTCTAGCTGTAGAACTTCCACTCAGCCAGCTTTCCTTTGGTTCTGGATGATGTCCATTCTGTCTTTTAGTTGTAGTTTTGAAATTGTTGTGCGAGGCAGCAGTATAGGTGTTTACCTATGCCGCCATCTTGGATTCTCCTGATGTTGGTAATCTTGAAGTTGTCCCAGAGGCTTCTTAAACTATCGTCACGTTTTTGGATTCTTTATTCTTTTTTCTTTTCCAGTTGAGTGTTTTCTGCTTCTTTGTATTTCAAATCTTTGAGTTGATCCTTGTGTTCCTCTAGTCTGCTGTTAGATCTCTATATAATATTTTTTAATTCAGTCAGTGCATGTTTAATTTCTAGTTGGTCCTTTTTCTTCTCCTTTTGAGTCTCACTATATTTATCGATCTTTTCTAGGAAATTCTTAAAAAACCTTAAACCATGGTTTTGAACTCTGTATCCAGTCATTTGTTTTCCTCCATTTCTTTCATTTGTGATCTGTTCCTTTGTTTCCATATTTTCGCTGCTTCCCAGAGTTGGTAGAGTAGCTTTGTGTGCTAGGTGTCCTATATGGCCTCCGCCTCCCCAGTTACCTGAGGTGGACACTCTTGGTGCACCCCTTTGTGGACTGTGTGTACAGTCTTGTTGTAGTTAAGTCTTGATTGTTGTTGGTATCACTGGGGGAAATTGACCTCCAAGCCAATTGGTTGTGAGGATCAATTGTGTCTGTGCTGGGAAAGCTTCTGTGATGGGCTTGGATGTGGTGGAGTCTCAGGACTGAGCAGACAGTCTTGGCTTCCCATCAGCCCTGCCCTACATGGTAGCCCCTGGGTCTCACTGCCCCTCCGTATCGCTGCAGCCCTCTCTGTGCACATGCGCCTGTCCCTCCAGACCTCTACCTTTCTGGCTTCCCTGAGTTTCCTTGTGTGCCAGGGACCCGTTTGAGTCTGGGTCCCCAGGGTCTCACCCGAAACTGAGGTTCAGTGCAGTTGGACCTGGATTTCAGTGCATTTGGGAAGTTCTGTTTTCCTCAGGCTAGAGAAAGCCCAGGACACAATTAGCAGTCAGTTCTTTTTGCACACGCTTCCAGACCTCTGCATTTCATGGCTCCCCTAAGTTTCTGTGCACTCCTCCCTTTTCACGACAGTCCAGACTCCCCCTGTATGAGTCTCTCCTGGAACTGAGGTTTAGTGCAGTCAGAAATGGGGTTCGGTGCAGTGGGGAGTGTCCGTCTCCCTCCTGCTATAGGAAGCCAACCAGACTCTCCGCTGCCCATTCTCTGCACGCACGTGTCTCCATACCTTAGCTTTTTACAGTTCCTCTGAGTCTTCATGAGCCCCTCTTTTTATTTCTAGTTCTAGAATTTCCACTCAGTCAGTTTTCCTGTGGTTCTGGATGGTGTCCCTTCTGTATTTTAGTTGTAGTTTTGAAATTGTTGTGCGAGGCAGCAGTTAGGTGTTCACCTATGCTGTCATCTTGGTGTCTCCCCTCGCCCCCCCCCCCGCTTTCCTCTATTATTGAATCCCTGTAAATTATTTTTTATTTCAGTAAGTGCATGCTTAATTTCTGATTGGGCCTTTTTCATGTCTTTGATATTCTCATTAAGATCCTTGAAAGTCTCACTAAGTCCTTTGAAGCTCTCATTAGATCCTTGAGTAACCTTATAACCATTGTTTGGAACTCTGTATCCATCAGTTTGTTAGCTTCCAATTCTTTCATTTACAACATGTTTCTTTGTCTCCAAATTTTGGCTGCTTCCCTGTGTTTATTTCTATATATTAGGCAGAGCTGAAATGTCTTTTAGAATTCTTAAAGTGGCTTTGTGTATTAGATGTCCTGTAGGGCCCAGTGGCTCAGCCTCCCCAGTCACCTGAACTGGATACTCTAGGTACAACCCTCTGTGGACTGTGTGTACAGTCTTGTTGTAGTTGAGCTTTTTTTATTATTTTTATTTTCTTTTAATTAAATCTTTATTATTCAGATTATTACATTTGTTTTTCTTTTTTCCCCTCCATATCACCCCTCCACCCAGCTCCCACCCTTCTCTCCCTCCCGTTGACCTCATCCATAGGTGTATGATTTTTGTCCAGTCTCTCCCTGTATACCCCTCACCCCTTTCCCCCTGAGAATTATCAGTCACAGGTGGGTCTGGAGCAGCAAGTCCTCCGCGGGCTCCTCCGTGAGTGACTCTTCAGGCCGCCGGCCGAGCTCTACCCACTGAGCTTACCTCCTCCTGCTGCCACAGCGGCAGCACACACACGTGAGGGGGGGCGGGGGGCCGCGGGGTCACAGGGGTTAAGAGAACCAGCACTGGTGCTCGCTCCTGCAGGTC
>JAAGEH010000289.1:5593663-5649237 GCA_011751065.1 Lasiurus cinereus | reverse complement strand
TGTTCACATTTTTGGATTCTTTTCTCTTCTTGCTTTTCCAGTTGAATGTTGTCTGCTTCTTTATATTTCAAATTTTTGACTTGATCCTTGCCTTTCTCTAGTCTACTGTTAGGACTCTGTATAATATTTTTTATTTCAGACAGTGTATGTTTAATTTCTATTTGGTCCTTTTTCATCTCCTCTTGGGTCTCACTAAATTTATCCTTCTTTTCTAGCATATTCTTGAAAAACCTTATAAGCGTGGTTTTGAACTCTATATCCAGTCGTTTTTTTTCCTCCATTTCTTTTGTTTGTGATCCCTTCCCTTGTCTCGGCATTTTCCCTATGCCGGGGAAACTTCTGTGTTGGATTCAGCCTTATGATAGCAGACACAGAGCCGCAGAAGCCTCTGTTGAGCTTGGGAGGGGTGGAGTCTCAGGGCTTAAGGGACCGCCTTGCCTTTCAGTCGGCCCCGCCCTCCCCGGCCCCTGAGTCTCACGTGACTGGGTAATGGCTGGAGCGGTCCTTGTGCTCGCGCCCGGGTGCCTCTAACCGCTGCCTTTCCAGCTCCCCTGCACACTAGGACCACACGAGTCTAGGTCCCCAGGGTTTCGCCCGAAATAGGGGCCCAGTGGACTCAGAAGTGGCACAGTTGGGAGGGTCTGTCTCCCGCCCAGTCTCGAAAGCCAGCAGCACAATCAGCAGTCTGTCCTCCGCGCAGCACCGTCCGCGTGCGAGACCGGAACTGATCTTCTGCAACTCCCCTAAATTTCCGTGCACCTCTCCCTTTTCACAGTCCAAACTTCCCCCTATGAGTTTCGGCTGGATCTGGGGTTTAGTGTCGTAGGATAAAGGGTTCAATGCCGTTGGGAGTCTCCGTTTCCCTCCTGCCAGAGAAAGCCAGCTCGGTACTCTGGCACCCGCTCTCTCAGCGCGCGCGTCTCCGTACCTTAGCTTTTTGCAGCTCCTCTGGGTCTCTGTGAGCCCCTCTCTTTCCTTCTAGTTGTAGAACTTCCACTCAGCCAGCTTTCCTGTGGTTCTGGATGATTTCCGTTCTGTCTTTTAGTTGTAGTTTTGAAATTGTTGTGCGAGGAAGCAGTGTAGGTGTTTACCTATGCGGCCATCTTGGATTCTCCTGGCTTTTTTTTTTTTTAGTACAAAATAGAGGTAGAAGAAAGCAGAGGTAGAAGTTTGAATCAGGAGCTACTTATTTTTAAGGTAATAGTACAAAAGAAGGCCCTCTTTCCATCAAACTCCCCTCCCCACTACCGAGCCTAGAATTATTAGGAATAGCATCTCCACAGAATGGAAAAGCTGGACACCAAGCATTCAGCTAAAGTCCAGAGTCCCCTGTCATACTTCCCTCCTGGCTCTCTCAAATAGCTAGTTCACTCTGTGAGAAAGTCAGTGGGAAAGGCTACTGGAAATGGAGAGAACTAAGTCAGTGTTCATCCAGGATAGCAATTTTCAAGGCTACAGATCTACTTACCCACACTCCAATAGCAGCGCCTTAAGGCTGTGGGATGCCATGGATTCCAGAGACTTGGTTTCCCACCCCACACTGTCCCAGCTCATTCTGGGCATGTTTGCACATGTTCTTGCCCCGCATTTCAATCTGAGGTAGCAGTTCTCTCTCAGTGTATCTCAGAGTTCAGTCTGCAGATGGTCTTATACTGTAAGTACAGTGTTACCTCGAGATATGAATGCCCTAACATACAAGATTTTGAGATACGAGCCATTGAGCGAGCGATTTTTGCTTTGAAATACGAGCAACATTTGAGATAGGAGTAATCGAGCGGATCGATCGGCCAGCTGCACACGACCCACCAGTTTACCGCGACTCGAGCGTCTCATCGTTTCCCACGCCTCAAGGTTATGGAACGAATTAAACTCATATCTCGAGGTACCACTGTATTCTAAGCACTGAAGAACTTTATCATCCTTCTTCAGGTTAAACTTGTTGGCCAATAGGTGATGGTTCTGAAGAATCCAGTGAAGGTCCCCCATGCCATAAATACAGATAGACCACTGGTAGGTTCCAGAGCAAGATGCATAAGGTGCCCCTATGCTGATGTCTTCTTCATAGCCCTAGCAATGGCAGCCATGTCTGACATGTGAAACTGCATGCTGAAGTGTGGCCCAGATGTGTTCATCAGTGCTTTAGGTATCTTGCCACTCAATCAGTTGCCAGGCTTTGGGGTTCTTGAAGACCTGTTGGACAAAGCCTCGAGAAGCCACAATGTAGGCATTCCCCCCAGAGGGTCCTTCATCTTATATATACATACATGTTGGTTATGTATATTGTATCTTCATCATTATAGTGATATTGCCGTGAGATATTTTGTACTTAGTAGGTATCTTGGACTTCATACTATTCTTCCCATTCAACATCATGAGGGCCAGGACCATCTCGGCATTGGTCTTTATAGGACAGTCTATTCTGCATATAGTCAGGAAGTATTTCCATGGCTCTGAGCTCTGGAGAAAGTCTTCCATACTGCTTATTCCGCCTGCACCCTGCACCAAGAGGCATAAATCACCCGAACCAACTTACTGGCCATGAAGACATTTGGGAAGCATGAAATAATTTCCCTGACTGCATCTTTGAAAGTGTCTAGGGACTTCTCATCCACATGAACACAATATATGTTTTGAGGGGTATACACAGCTTTTAGCAGCCTTTCAAAGTTTTCAATCTTCTCATGGAAGACCATAGAGTATGCAATAGGGAAGTCTAACTTTTCTTTGCTGAGTGGGTACGGTATGAACTTCCTTTTGGCTTTAAGGTATTTACCGTCTCTGGTCATGTTAATGTAATCAGTGTCTATGAAAGGCTCCTGCTTCTTGACCTCCAGTCTGTCCAGGAGAGCCTCAGTCATTGCTTCCTTGTCCCCTCAGATGATTCTAGAACAGTTGATGGATCTCCTTGCTGTCAACTGTAGGGACTTGCACATGATGTCTCTATGTGCTTGCTTCGAAAGTCTGTAGACTCCAGATCCAGGGAATCAAAGTCACATTTCAGTCAGAGCCACAGTGGCCAACAGCAAATAGCAGCCCAGGGCCCACAGGTTATGCTGCCGGCAGAGTTTCTTCTTCTACCAAATCATCTTCATGGTATGAGAGATCAGTAGAGTTTGGGCACAGGGAAGGAAGAGGAGATTGGAATCCTTTAATAACTTCTTTCCTATTTAGGGTAGATTTCTTGCCATGGTTTGTTTCTCTTTCCCAGGGAAGATTGGTCGGGTTCCATGGAAGCAGATGTAAAAACAATATCCCTTGGTCTTCTTTTAACCCCTCCAAAATATACTTTTTGATATTCATAGGGCGTCCAAGAAACTGTCTCCAGCTCCTTAATTTTAGGTCACTGGTTTGCTATAAAAAGGATATAATTCAGAACAGCTAGATGGAAGAGATGGACAGGGAAAGGTATGTGGGAAGGTCCCAAAATGTTTATGCCTGATCCAGGCGCGTCACTTTCCACACATTTCCAGAAGTTAATGAACCTGGAAGCTCTTGTAGCCCCATCCTCTTGGGCATTTATAGAAGCTTCATTACGTTGTCACGATGGATAAAATCACCAGCTTTTTCCATTGCCTGCATTTTTAGTGTTGAGATTTTCCTTGGTCTGGCATTAATTGTCATCCTGGCTAAGAAGACAGATTCTTGGATTCGTCTCTTTAGGCAAATTTCTGACCCTTCCAGGATTGGCTCCTCCTCTGTGGCCTGGGGTGGTGATGCTTATCCATGTGAAAAGGTGCACTGGGCCTGCTGCTTTCTGTTCCAGTTCTACCACATTTTTCAAGCAGAAGGCTTACTACCTTCTCTATAATCTTAATCCACAGCAATCTGTTCCAGGATTATCATATAGTATTGTCTTTGCTCTTTAGTGCAAGTATGTGAAGTCTTACTGTTTCTTATTTGTAAGTCTTCTTACCTGTATCACTCTGGTGTCTGAACTGTATTGTGTCTCCTAAAATCAGATCCTAAGGCTGATTCTTTCTCAGAATAGACACTTGTGCACAATACTTGATGTTAGTACTCTTGAGTGAGTGTTGGCTAGCCTCTCAGTAGACTTCAGAGCTTTTGCCATGACATGCTATGTACATTCATCTATGAAATGTGAATTGGACAGATGATTTCTATGATCTCACCAGCCCTGATATCTTTATAGATATTACTTTGGAGTACCATAATTTGTTTTGCAATGATAACAGAATCTCACACTTAATATGGCAGATCTTTAGGCTTGTCCTAATTTCAGGTATTAGTAATTAGCCCAACTGGTGATCTGTACCAATGTTACCAGCAGCTGGTTGGCATGTGTGTATATCTGAGATGAGTGGGCCTGTCCTTCCTGTGGTGATGAAGAGAAGTTCAGGATGCACTAGTGAAGTACTTGAGTCGGATTAACATAGAAGTTAAATTTATTTGTCCTGTGGTGGGATCAAGTTGTCTTTAACCTGGCACCTTAATTTTGTGTTCACTGGGCACACTCTTCCATCTTTGCTTTTCTTCATCTTCATGTTTGTGTGTGTCTGTTTGTTTTTGTGGCTAGGTGCTATCTGTAGCCAACTCTGATCAGGTAGTGAAAACCAATTAGGCCAAATGGCAGATTTTGGATGAGATGATATTCTAGCAGTTATATGAGGAAAAAAAAAAAAGGAGTCCAGAAGAAGCTGTAGACTTTACCCACTTCTAAGCGATGAGCAGAGTTAGTTCTAGATATTTTGTAGGACTAAATATGATCATAATGTCACATGTAGCATATAGGAGCCAGATACTCTTCTAAGTGCCTTTGATATATCAAATCAGTTAAAGTTTACCACTGTGCTGTGGGATAGGGACAGTTCTATCTCCACTTACATACAGATCAGGAAATGGAGGCACTGACAAGAGGTCACATGCAAATGATGGCACACTTGCTGTTATTAGTGGGACAGCCATGCGGTGATGTGTCTTCTAACTGTGCTTCTGCCTAGGGCAGTGATTTCAGATGTTTGTAAAATTGTAGCATCCAGTTGAAATTCTGTTCTGGTATACTTTTCATATGTACATTTATTAGTACTTTTTAATACAGTTTATATTGCTAAACATTCAATAAACCTTTTATTGAAGTATTAATGTGAAATAATGAATAAATCACAAGGATAGAAAATGCACAATTTTGAATTATTACAAAACAAGTACACCCAGGATAAGAAGTAGAACATCACCAGCCATAGATGCACCTATATATATAGGTTCCCTCCTGTCTATCCAATTATAACCAGAATTCTGACTTCCTGTTTTTAAACTTTTCATATGCTTTATTTTATTTTTTATTTTTATTTCAGAGAGTAAGAGAAAAGGAGACAGATAAAAACCTCAATTCTGAGAGAGAATCATCAGCTGGCTGCCTCTTGCAAGCCCCACACTGGGAATTGAGCCTGCAACCAAGGCCCTGAGCAGGAATAAAACTGTGACTTCCTGGTTCATAGGTTGACACTTAATCACTGAGCCATGCCAACTGTCAATATGCTTATTTTTAAAGTAAATTAAAATTTGGGAAAAGCTTTAGTATTCCTTTAAGTCCAATAGAAATATCCAAGGGTGTTATGAATTGAGTGAGTTTCTGGAGTTTGTTTCCTAAATATTTAGTTTGTTTGAGACTATAGGCCCAGTGGGGTCCCTCAGCCTGGTCTGCAGGATCAGGCTGAAACTAGCTCTCTGACATCCCCTGAGGGGTCCTGGTTTGCAAGAAGTCACAGGCCAGGCCGAGGGACCCCTCTGGTGCACCATCAGGGCTAGGGAGAGATGCAGGAGGTTGCCAGCTGGGGACAAGAAATAGAACTGTGGAAGGGCTCCAGGGCATGTTTGGCCCATCTAGCTCAGTCTTGATCAACTGGACCCCAGCAGCAAACTAAGCTACCAGTTGGAGCATCTGGCCCGTGGTGATCAGTGCACATCATAGTGACTGGTTGGCCGATCAGCTGTCTGTTCCCTAGTGGTCAGTGCACATCATAGTGAGCTGTTGAGTGGCCTAAGCATATCATTAGCATATTACACTTTGATTGGTTGAATGGCTGACCAGTCGACTGTACACTTAGCATATTAGGCTTTTATTATATAGGATTCTGGTTTGAAGAACCCATACCTTGAGAAGAATGATCTTTGTGATTTACATCACTGCCAGTAACTATGAAGGATGGGAAACTGGCAGGCTAGCAGTGACCCTGCCATAGTTTTTCTAGATGTGGCAGCAGATAGGGACTCTGGTCAGAGAGGAAGGACCTATTATGTATGATACAGCAGGCTTTATGTGTATCTGTTTCCCTGTGCCCCAGGTTTTCAGGGCCCAGGTACATGTTCCTTGTGTTACAGCAAGGAACCCTCTAAATTTATAGGGGAGCTACTAACAAACCTTCCTAACCTTTGTCTTCAAGAGGACAGCACCCTGTTATTCAGCTCGACCAGAAGGGAGACTCCATCTACAGCTGTGAGAAAGATAGTCTGGCATAGACCCTGACACCAGATGTGGAGAAATACCATGGAGAATTGCTTCTCAATAATGTCCACTTCTTGTTTCTGTATCATCTTGGCTTTAAGAATATTCCCATTTCACTCTATCAGTCACTCTGGTTAATTTGACTGGAACCAGAACTATGCAGTTTGTATAACAGTATCAAGGCTGCCTTCAGTAGGACTCTAAACAGTAGGATGAAGCCAGCTTGTAACATTGACCTCAGCCAGGCTGAGGGTCCTCACTGGACAAACAGTATAAACCATGAGTTTCTATTTCATTTGTTTAGGCACAAATGAACAAAATACCTGTCCTCTGAGAGCTTATAGACAAATAAGTGCTGCCTCATACAGATGTAGTGAGTGTGCCAGGTCTACACAGCCTATGAGGGGTGGGGACAAGGAGAGGTAAGGGCTGAGTGGACCAGGCTTTCCCACTCTAGAGAGATTGAGGAATGGCAAATGCCAAAGGCAGGAGACATATTACATTTTGCTATAATTCTGATCATGTCTGCAGCCCTATGAAATTTGGGGTTAACTGCCTTTGTATTTGATGATACATTACCTTTTTCAAATCGCTGTTTCTTTATAATTGGGAAACAATCTCACACAAGTTCTTTAGATATAGGTTCTACATTTTTTTGTTGTCAGGCCTTGTGTTGTTTGATGTGGTGTCTGTACAATTATATTGAAGAGTCTGGGTCTTTAGAATGTAGCTCAGTGAGGAAATCCATAGATTTCCACTGGGTTCTAAGCTCCAGGAGCCTGGAACTATGTCAGTGTCATTTCTCTTGTCCTTGCAGCCCATTGTGGTATGGTGGCTAAAACTTGTTGACCAGATGCAGAGAATCCCTTTGGCCTCTAGCCAGACTGAAGAAGCCCACACTTGTTAACATTTTAAGAGATAGTATTAGTGATTTGTTCTCATTTTCATAAGTGAAATTGGATTATCATTGAAGAGTATGTATGTGAGAGACAGAGAGAAGTGGAAGATGTGCAGTATTGCAGGTGGACCTCTACTTGGAAGAGCCTTAAAAGAGCATAGAAAGCCTAGCTCTAGCCACATCAATATTATGTCCTTATGTTTTGATCTTGTACAGCAAGCATGTCAAACTTAAAGGCTAACACGGGCCAAATAAGCAAGGTTTAAGTTTATGTGGGCTACAAAAAAACAAAAGCTTAAGTTTTCATAAAAACGTAGGTTTATTTCAATAGAGACATGCTGAATACCAAGGGCTGAAATAAATGCGTAATTGTTAACATAACATAAAATAATAGAACATGTTAATAAAAATTAATATTTTTTGAACATTAACTTACCAGACACTGAATAAATGCACAAATTAATAAGTGTAACACAAATAAACCTATTTTTCTTGTTCTCTGCAAGCGAAATATTCCCTGTTGCACACACCAAAAAGTCAGTCCAAGACTAATGACATGGCAGTGGATTGCTAAAATATTCGCTGCTAGTATTAGTTGAGAGAAATGGTGTGCAGGCACATAAGGGAAATGAAGGCAACATGCTTATAGTAATCAGTCATTAGTGAACGTTGTTCTTTGTTATTAATTATGTATAATAGGATATTGTAAAAATTAAGTTACAAAATTTTTATTAAAACATTTCTTACATACCGTATATTGGCTGGGCCACAAATATATTTGTTGTGGGTCGCATGTGGCCTGTAGACTGCAAGTTTAACTTGTGTGTTGTATAGGGTCCTCATCCTTTCATGGCCTTGTATTCTTCATCTGTATGATAGGGTTAGGCTAAATGCTCTAGGAGGGTTGTTTCAAATCTGTCATGACTTTTCAAACTGTGTTGATAACTGCTAAATATAGATAAAACTATCCTATACTAGAGGCCTGGTGCACAAAATTCGTGCACGTGTGTGTGTGTGTGTGTGTGTGTGTGTGTGTGTGTGTCCGTCCCTCAGCCCAGCCTGCAGCTTCTCCAATCTGGGACATCTCTCTCATAATCCAGGACTTCTGGCTCCTAACTGCTTGCCCACTTGCCTGCCTGCTTGCCCTTAACCACTTCTGCCTACCAGTCTGATCATCCCTAACCACTCCCCTGCTGATCTGATTGCCCCTAATTGCCTTCCCCTGCCAGCCTGGTCACCCCTAATTGCCCTCCCTGCTGGCCTGGTCACCCCCAACTGTCCTCCCCTGCAGGTCTGGTTGCCCCCAACTGCCTTCCCCTGCAGGCCTGGTCACCTCTAACTGTCCTCCCCTGTAGGCCTGGCTGTCCCCAACTGCCCTTCCCTGCAGGCGTGGTCACCTTTAACTGCCCTCCTCTACTAGTCTTGTCACCCCCAACTGCTTTCCCCTGCAGGCCTGATCCCCCTTAACTCCCCCCACCCCCTGTTGGCCTTATCGCCCCCAACTGCCCTTCCCCCATAGGCCTGGTTACCCCCAACTGCCCTCCCCTGTTTGCCTGATTATCCCTAACTGCCCTCCCTTGCAGGCCTGGTCCCCCCAACTGCCCTCCCCTGCAGGCCTGGGTTCCCCCCATCTGTCCTACCATGCAGGCCTGGTTGCCCCCAAATGCCCTCCTCTGCTGGCCTGGTCACTCCTAACTGCCCTCCACTGCAGACCTGATTGCCTCCAACTTCCTTCCCTTTCAGGCCTGGTTCCTTCCAACTACCATCCCCTGCTGGCCTGATTGCCCACAACTGCCTTCCCCTGCCAGCCATCTTGTGGTGGACATCTTGTGTCCACATGGGGGCGTTCATCTTGTGTGTTGGAGTCATCACACCTTTTGGTGTAGTGATTTCCAGCAGTGTTCTTCCTTCAGTTACATCAGCTCTGGACTCTGGTCTGAGAGGGGGGTGTTCTGGTGGGCATAGAGCTCAGGGACTCTGGGGCTTTAGGAAGAACACAAGTTTGAGACATGGCAGTATTATCTCTGCTAAGTAGGATAAAGACTTTGTCTTGCCTATCACATGCTCTTGCTAGGCAAGGACCCTGTTATGTGCTCGTGTCTTAGGTTTGTTTTGAATCCAAACAATTCCCTCGCCATTGATGTCCTAGTGTCTCTAGGTCAAATGTGATGACACATTTTAGCCTGACATACCCACTAATTTGTCCCTTTTCTTTCAGAGCAGAGTGGAGACTGACCCAGGAACCAGATGAGCAGAGACCTCTGCGTCCACACCTGGCCATGCTCCTATTATTTGGAACTTGAGAAGCGATGGGTTCCTGGAAAACTTTGGTTAACTTCACTCTCACTAAAATTTCTGACTGATAAAACTGGAGACTTTCTTGTCAGCTTTCTTCTTGCTGATATAATTGAGATCAAGAAAGAAGCTTCTCATTTTATCTTCAGTTCTGTCACCATCTTGGAAAAGGGCCATGTCAAGCACTGGTTCAGTTCCTTGCAGCCTAGTCGGAATGTTGTTTTCCATATCATCGAACACTTCTGGAGAGAGTTGCTGCTGTCTCAGCCAGGAACTGCTGTGGAGGCATCATCCTCCAGCATGACCAAGAGGAAGGAGCTAACTGGTCTGATGGCCTGTTCCCAGAAGTGTCTAGAAGATGCAGCCAGAGTTCTACACTACCAGGGTGAGCAGCTGGACAGCGTAATGAGCAGCCTAGACAATATGGAGTCTGACCTGGATGTGGCTGACAGGTAGAGAAAAGTACTGCAGCCTTAAGCTGCTCTTTTGGTGTCTTCCATATTCCATATTTAATATACATTCAGAAAACATGGGTTATTCCTGCTGTGGATAATTAATCTAGGCTGGATGCTCTGGGCATATAAGGGCACACTGTTAACCAGATTTAGTGAAAATCTTTAATGAGGATCACCTTATTCAATCACCAGACAAGCCAAGAAGAGAGTAGGGAAACTGAGTCTGAGAAGCTAAGGAATTTGTTTGAGATCACACACACTAAGTTTGTTAACATAGTTTATTTTTTTTAATAGTTTATTTTTTTTATATAGCTATGGAGCATCTAGCTTTCAATGGAAGCATTTTGGGTCTAGAAGTTACCACCTGAGCTGCTGGACCAACAACTTTCAAAACTTGGGTCTTGGGGCCCTTCTACTCTCTTAAAAATTTAGGCCCCAAAGAGCTTTTATTTCTGTGGATTATGTTATATTAATCATGTTTTTTAAAACTAAAAAATTAAAAATATCATTTAAAGAGTAAAATAATAAACTCATGACTTAGTAACATTTAAAAAATAATATCTTTATATTATTACATAATTACTAGAGGCCTGGTGCATGAAATCCGTGCATAGGTAGGGTCCCTAGGCCTGGCTGGCGATCAGGGCCAATCTGTGGGGTGACTGGAGGGGCAATCAGCTGGACTGGGGCCTGCTGGCTGGGGGCAGCTCCTGTGTTGAGTGTCTGCCCCCTGGTAGTTGTTCTGCTGTTTGGTCGATTTGCACATTAGGCTTTTATTATATAGGGCAATCCTATATAATAAAAGCCTAATGTGCAAATTGGCCCCTTGGGTGATTATTTGACCAGTAGTTCAACTGCTCGCTATGACATGCACTGACCACCAGGGGGCAGTGTGGAACATGGTGGGCATTGGTGACGTGGCATTGACAGCGGGCGGCAGTGGAGGTCCTGCTGGCCCCGATGGGCCCCAATGAGAGCGGGACTGCAGGGGGGTAGTAGAGAAGGTGAGTGGGCAGTGCCAGGCCAAGGCGGGTGCAAACGGGGGCTCAATCTCCCCACTGATTGTCCCACAGATGGTAACCAGCAGTGGTGGTGGGAGCGGGGCCACCACCTGGCTCCCAGGCTCTGAGAGAACCAGTTAGGGGCCCTGGCACCAACCAATCATCTTACAGGTGTGATGGTGCAGCAGGTGAGGGGCCAGCGCCAGGCCAAGGCAGGGTGCCAAGCGTGGCTGCGAGGCTAGGGGTGCGAGTTGGGGCCCGATATCTGCAGGCTACCCCAAGGTACCCACCCATGCACCAGGCCTCTAATATATATATCCTATCTAATAAAAGGTAATATGCAAATTGTCCCCTCGACCAGGAGTTCGACCAGAAGGCAGGCCGGCCAACTGCCCATATCCCCAGGCTGGCCAGACCCCACCCATGCATGAATTCATGCACCGGGCCTCTAATACACACACACACACACACACACACACACACACTCTAAATAGCCAAATTATTATGCATTCAGAGATCATAATAATCTTCCCACTCAGTATATATCCTATTGAATAAAAGAGCACTAACTGCTCCCTTGACAGCCTGGTCACCCCTAATTGCCATTCTCTGCCAGCCTGATTTCCTCAACTGTCCTCTCCTGCAGGCCTGGTCCCCCCAACTGCCCTCCCCTGCAGTCTTGATTGCTCCCAACTGCCCTCCCTGGCAAGCCTGGGTCCCCTCAACTGCCCTTCCCTGTAGGCCTGGTTGTCCCCAACTGCCCTCCTCTGCTGACCTGGTCACCCCCAACTTCCCTCTCCTGCAGCATGGTCCCCCCCACAACTGCTCCTCTGTGGGCCTGGGTCCCCCCCAACTGCCCTTCCCTGCAGGCCTGGTTGCCCTAACTTCCCTCCCCTGCAGGCCTGGTCCCCCCCAACTTCCCTCTCCTACAGGCCTGGTCCTCCCTAACTGCCCTCCTCTGCAGGCCTGGTCCCCCTCAACTGCTCTCCCCTGCAGGCGTGCGTCCCCTCCAATTGCCCTTCCCTGCAGGTCTGGTCACCCCCAACTGGCCTCCTCTGCCAGCCTGGTCACCCCTAGCTACCCTCCCCTACAAGTTTGATTGCCTCCAACTGCCCTTCCCTGCTGGCCATCTTGTGGCGGCCATCTTGTGTCCACATGGGGGCAGCCATCTTGTGTCTTGGAGGGGCAGTCAATTTGCATAGTACTCTTTTATTCAATAGGATATATACTGAGTGGGAAGATTATTATGATCTCTGAATGCATAATAATCTGGCCACTCAGAGTGTGTGTGTGTGTGTGTGTGTGTGTGTGTGTGTATATTAGAGGCCCAGTGCATGAATTCATGCACGGGTGGGGTCTGGCCAGCCTGGGGATATGGGCGGTTGGCTGGCCTGCCTTCTGGTCGAACTCCTAGTCAAGGGGACAATTTGCATATTAACTTTTATTAGATAGGATATATACTGATTATGTGTTCAGAGATCATAATAATCTGGCCACTCAGTGTATATACTATCTAATAAAAGAGTAATATGCAAATTAACCATCACTCCACTACACCCACGAGCCGCACACACCAGCCAATCAGGAGCAAGTATCCAAATTAACCCAACCAAGATGGCTGTGGCCACGAAGACAGCAGGAGGCTTGGGTTTCCCCGGTAATGGAGGAAGCCAAGCTTTCCACACACCCTGGCTGGCTGAGGCCTCCACTCAAAGCTACAAAGTTTCAATTACAGAAGATAAATAAATCCCAACAAAAAGCAGCAGCCACAGAGCTGGATCGAGCAGGAGGCTTGAGTTGCACTTGGCAGTGGAGGAAGCCAAGCTGGCCTAGGCCTCCACTCAAGGCTACAAAGTTTCAATTATAGAAGATAAATAAATCCCATATACCAGAGCCTCCACTTGGGTTGCCGGGAGGCGTGGCTGGTCTGAAAACCACCACAGGATCCTTACCCAGGCCGCCCCATGCCCTAAAGCAGTGGTCACAAAACTCATTAGTCAACAGAACCAAATATCAACAGTACAGAGATTGAAATTTCTTTTGAGAGCCAAATTTTTTAAACTTAAACTTCTTCTAACATCACTTCTTCAAAATAGACTTGCCCAGGGCCTGGTATTTTGTGGAAGAGCCACACTCAAGGATCCAAAGAGCCTCATGTGGCTCATGAGCCATGGTTTGCCGACCACTGCCCCAAGGGAACCCCCACCCTGATCCAGGACATCCTTCAGGGCAAAACAGCTGGCCCCCACCTGTGCACCAGGCCTCTGTCCTATTTAATGAAAGAGTAATATGCAAATTGACCATCACTCCAACACACAAGATGGCTGCCCCCATGTGGAAACAAGATGGCTGCCACAAGATGGCCAGCACTGGAGGGCAGTTGGGAGAGACCAGGCCTGCAAGGGAAGGTAGTTGGGGGCAATCAAGCCTGCAGAGCAGGGCAGTTAGGGATGACTAGGCCTGCAGGGGAGGGCAGTTAGGGACAAACTGGCTGGCAGGGCAGCAGTTGGCATTAATCAGGCTGGCAGGGGTGTGGTTAGGGGGTGATCAGGCTGGCAGGCAGAAGTGGTTAGGGGCAATCAGGAAGGCAGGCAGGCGAGCAGTTGGGAGCCAGCATTCCTAGATTGTGAGAGGAATGTTCGTCTGCCTGTTTAGGCCCAATCCTGGTAGGATATCCCTCAAGGGGTCCCAGATTGGAGAGGTTGCAGGCTGGGCTGAGGGACACACAACCACTCTTGCATGAATTTTGTGCACTAGGCCTCTATATATACAAACCTAAGTGACCGAATGACCAAACAACCAGTTGATCAGTCACTATGATGTGCATTGACCACCAGGGGACAGATGCTTAATGCAGGAGCTTCCCTCTGGTGGTCAGGGCATTCCCACAGAAGTAGTGCCACTCAGCTGACCATTGGGTGCTAGATACCGGGCCCCCCCCCATGGCAAGTACTGTGGAGGTGTGAGCCTCTCCTGCCACTGTGGCAGTGCTACTGAGCAGCGGCGATGACAGGCACCTGACCCAGGCTTGGGCTCCTCCCCAACAACCTGCTGCTTCCCCTGGCACCATTACATCCCCTAAGGGGTCCCAGATTTTGAGAGAGCTTGGGCCAGGCTAAGGGACACCACCAGTGCATGAATCCATGTACCAGGCCTCTAGTATACTATCTAATAAAGAGGGAATATGCAAATTGACTACCATATCATCACAAAGATGGCAGCGCCCACAGTGGAGGCTAAATTTCCATAACGAGCCTTAAGGAGCAATCAGCAGGGACCTGAAGCTGCATGGTGCTGGCCTGGGTCAGGAGACCTGAGGCTGCACCCCCCGCCTGGCTCTGCCCTCTGCCCAGTGGGGCTTGATAGGGGACCTGAGGCTGAGTCTCCCACTAGGCAGGGCTTGATGGGGCCCTGAAACTGTGCCCCCTACCTGGCAGGGCTTGATGGGGGACTTGAGACTGGCCCCCCTCTTGGCGTCAGGCTGGGGGACCTGAGGCTATGTTCCCCATCTAGCAGTGCTTGCCAGGGGACCTAAGGCTGAACCCCCCATCAGGCGGGGCTTGATGGAGCCCTGAGGCTGCACGGGGCCTGGCAGGGCTTGACAGGGGACCTCAGGCCATGCACCCCACCCTGATGGGGATTGACAGAGAATCTCACCTGGTGGGCTTTATGGGGGACCTCAAGACATGCACGCCACCCTGCCTGGCCTGGGGGACCTCAGGCTGTGACCCTCCCGCCAGGGCTTGATGGAGGACCTCAGGCCACTCTGCCCGACTTGGCGCCAGGCTGGGGGACCTTAGGATGCACTGAGGGCCCTGGGGCTGTGCCCTCCCCAGCAGGGCTTGATGGGGGTGAGGCTAGCTGGGTGGAGGTGGCCGGGTCTGGATCTTGCCCATTGGGGCAGGGCCAGCTGGATCTGGGTCTCATGCAATTTTGAGGAGCCACAGGTGGGCGGGGACTTGACTCTGGGTCCCATGGTGCATCCCAGACTCTGACAGGAGGAAGATTTTCATATACATTTTACTAATCTTTAATCTCTAACACTTCTATTATAGAGAAAGGGCAAATAGCAATATTAAAATACTTCCTCTAATTAATCCCCTTTTAATGTGCACGAATTTCGTGCACCAGGCCACTAGTTATATAATAACCTATTCATTGAAGAATAGCACTGTTTGAGACAGTGCACCTCTATAAAGTGAGGCTTAGCGGAAGACATAGGGTTCCCGTGCCTGCTGCTGCTGTGAGTGCTCTGTGCCTTTATAAAACCCCTGCCTGCACTGAGGTACTAAGATGGTCTTTGGTACAAGAGTCCCCCGTCTTCTCACATGACCAGCACTTTAATAAACCTCTCTTTCCACTGGTACCTGCCTCACAAGTTTGGCTATCGTTGTGACAGGCAGTTGAACCTTGGATTTAGCTTTTCTTTCTCTATTTTTATTGTATTTTTTATTGTTGATAGTATTGCAGATATCTCCCCTTGGCCCCCTTTTTACTCTAATGCTCTCAGCCCCTACCAACCACCCATGTCTTCACTACCCAATTGCCTGTGTCCATTCTATGCCTATCTATTATAATAAAAGCATAATATATTACATATACCTGAGAGCCAAATGTCCTTCTGGACGTCCTTCCAAGCGACCTTCCAGAATGACCTGTGGGTGGGGGCAGGACCAGTGAGCCTGCACTGCCAGGCCAGTCATGGTGGTCCTGGCATCCCCCTTTCACAGAGGCCATGGGAGAGGTCGCAGTGCGGCCTGATCCCTGCGTCACCCCTTTTGTAGAGGCAGCAGGAGAGGTGGCACCAGGACCGGGCCCGCACCTCTGCCCATCCTAGCACTGCCCCTTCTGCAGAGGTGGTTGGAGAGGCTGCAGTGCAAGCCCGGTCCTGGTGCCATGCTTCCATAGAGGTGGGGGTGACAGGGGATGGCACAGTCCCAGAGCCTCTGCAGAGATGGGACAGAGAGTGACCATAGCGCTTCAACTTCCCACGGCCCCTCCCTGAGCCAGACCGGCCCCATATTGCCCCCCACCCACCAGTGGGTGGGGTTGGGCCAGCACTAAGAGCAATGAGCCTGGCTTCTGGTTGAGTGGCACTCCTCTACCCCTCTACCCCTCCCCCCCCCATCTCCTTCCCGCCCCACACACACCCCCAGCCAGAAGCCAGGCTCATGGCTGGCAAGTGCAACAGTGTGTGGTGGAGGTAGTGTGAGTCTCTCTTGCCTCCATGGTAGGTGGGTGATAAGGAGGGAGGGGTCCTATACTGAAAGAGCCCCAGACTGCAAGAGAGATGTCTGAGTGCCAGCTTAGGCCTGATCACTGGGGGGTCCTGGACTGCGAGAGGGCACAGGCTGGGGTGAGGGAACACACCCTCTCCCATGCACAAATTTCGTTCAGCGGGCCTCTAATCTATATATATAAAAGCCTAAGTGACTGTTACGACCAGATGACCAGCCAGTAGCTATAACGCACACTGACTACCAGGGGGCAGACATTCAATGCAGGAGCTGCCCCCTGGCGGTTAATGCACTCCCACTGCCAATCTCCCTTGTTCGGCCAACCTCCTGTGGTCCCTCCCGCCAGCTGGCCGGGTGGTCAGTGTGCTCCCATAGCCTACCTCCTGTGGCTAGCCAACCTCCTGCAGTCCCTCTCTCCCCTTGGCCAGCCAGCCCTGATCGGGACTGGGCAAGATGGCCTTGATCGCCAGCCAGGCTGAGGGACCCCACGAATTTGTGCATCAGGCCCCTAATAAGTATATAAGTTTTTTGGTTTATCTCTTTTCAGCTTCCCAACCCCACATCGATGTATGTCAGTCTGTTCCATGCCTCCTTGCTTCAGGTCTTATTTTGTTGGTCAATTCATCCTGCTCATTAGATTCTACAAATAAGTGAGATCATGTGATATTTGTCTTTCTCAGATTGACTTATTTCACTTAGCATAAAATTTTCCAGGTTCATCCATGCTGTCTGTCCCAAAGGATAGGAGATCCCTCTTTTTTAATAGTTGCATTGTATTGCATTGTGTAGATGTTCCACAGCTTTTTTTATCCATTCTCTACTGATGGGCACTTGGGCTGTTTCCATATCTTAGCTATTGTAAATAATGTTGCTGTGAACATAGGGGTGCATTAGTATTTTGGGGTTTTTAGGATATATTCCCAGAAGTGAGATTGCTGTCTCAAAAGGAAGTTCTGTTTACAATTTATTGAGGAAACTCCATACTGTTTTCCATAGTGGCTGTACCAGTCTGCATTCCTACCAGCAGTGAACTAGTGTTCCCTTTTCTCCACATCCTCACTTGGTTCTTTGTTAATTTTTTATGATAGCCATTCTGACATGTGAGGTGATATCTTATGGTGGTTTTAATTTGCATTTTTTTAAATAATTAGTGACTTTGAGCATTTTTTCTTGTGTCTCTTGGCTATTTGTATGTCTTCTTTGTATAAATGTCTATTCAGATCGTCTGCCCATTTTTAAATTGGATTGTCTTCCTTTTGTTAAATTGTATGAATACCTTATAACCCCTAATTGGATGCATCACTGGCAAATATGTTCTTCCACACAATAGGTTCCCCCGTCATTTTTTTTAAAATAAATCTTTATTGTTCAGGTTATTACATTTGTTTCTCATTTTTTTCCCCATAGCTCCCCTCCACTTGCTCCCACCCCTCCCTCTACTTTACCTCCCCCCACATTGTCCTCATCCATAGGTGTATGATTATTGTCCAGTCTCTCCCTGTACCCCCCCTTACCCCTTTCCTAATTCTATTATATTCACCAGTTTATTCTGTTCATCAAATTTTTAATTCACTTTTTAGATTCACTTGTTGATAGATATGTATTTGTTGTTCATGATTTTTATCTTTACCTTTTACTTCTTCCTGTTCCTAAAGAGTATCTTTCAGCATTTCATATAATATTGGTTTGGTGTTGATGAACTCCTTTAGCTTTTTCTTATTTGTGAAGTTCTTTATTTGCCCTTCAATTCTGAATGATAGCTTTGCTGGAGTATTCTTGGTTGTAGGTTCTTGCTATTCATCACTTTGAATATTTCTTGCCACTCCCGTCTGGCCTGCATGTTTCTGTTGAGAAATCAGCTGACAATCATATGGGTGCTCCCTTGTAGGTAATTAACTGTTTTTCTCTTGCTGCTTTTAATATTCTCTCTTTGTCTTTTGCTCTTGGTATTTTAATTATGATGTGTCTTGGTGTGGTCCTCTTTGGATTCCTTTTATTTGGGGTTCTGTGCGCTTCCTGGACTTTTCAGTCTTTCTTTCACCAGATGTGGGAAGTTTTCAGTCATTATTTCTTTAAATAGGTTTTCAGTATCTTGCTCTCTCTCTTCTTCTGGTACCCCCAAAATTCTGATGTTGTCCCAGAGGCTCCTTACACTATCTTCACATTTTTGGATTCTTTTTTATTTTTTCTTTTTCAGTTGAGTGTTTTCTGCTTCTTTGTAGTTCAAATTTTTGCCTTCCTCTAATCTGCTGTTAGGTCTCTGTATAATATTTTATATTTCAGTCAGTGTATGTTTAATTTCTAGTTGGTCCTTTTTCATCTTCTCATGGGTCTCGCTAAATTTATCCATCTTTTCTAGGAAATTCTGAAAAACCTTATAAGTGTGGTTTTGAACTCTATATCCAGTCTTTTGTTTTCCTCCATTTCTTTTGTTTGTGGTACCTCTGCTTTTTGCAGCTTCTCTGAGTCTCTGTGAGCCCCTCTCTTTCCTTCTAGTTGTAGAATTTTCACTCAGCTAGCTTTCCTGTGGTTCCGGATGATGTCCATTCTGTCTTTTAGTTGTAGTTTTGAAATTGTTGTGCAAGGCAGCAGTTTAGGTGATTACCTATACCGCCATCTTGGTTTCTCTCCCCGTCCCTTGTCATTTTGATAGTGATTTCTTTTGCTGTGCATATTTATTTTGATACAGTTCTATTTGTTTATTTTCTCCTTATTTTTCTTTTCCCTAAGAGATATATCTGGAAACATTGCTATGTGAGATGTTTGTGATTTTACTGCTTGTGTTTTCTAAGATTTTTATGGTTTTACGCCTTACAGTTAAGTCTTTTATCCATCTTAAGTTTATTCATGTGTAGAGTGTAAGTTGGTGGTCTAGTTTCATCCGTTTGCATGTGTTTATCCAGTTTTCCTAGCAGCATTTGTTGAAGAGACGGTCTTGACTCCATTGTATGTTCTTGCCTTCTTTGTCAAATATTAATTGACTATAATGTTGTGGGTCAATTTCTCCAGTCTCTGTTATGATTCATTGGTGTATATGTCTGTTCTTGTGCTAGTACCAAGCTGTTTTGGTTATAATGGCTTTGTAGTAGAGTTTGATATCTGGTATTGTGATCCCTTCAACTTCTTCTTTCTTAAGGTTGCTGTAGCTATTTGGGGTCTTTTATGGTTCTATGTAAATTTTTGGAGTATTTGTTCTAATTCTGTGACATATGTCATTCGTATTTTAATAGGGATGGCGTTGAATCTATAGATTGCTTTTGATAATATAGACATTTTAATTATATTAATTCTTTCAATCCATGAACATGGTGTACATTTTTTTTTGTTTGTATTTCCCTGTATTTCTTTTTTCAATGTCATAATTTTCCATGTATAGGTCTTTTACCTCCTTGGCTACGTTTATTCCTAGGTATCTTTTTGTTGCAGTGGTAAATGGGATTGCTTTTTTAGTTTCTCTTCTGAGAGTTCATTATTGGTATATAAAAATGCCATCGATTTCTGAATATTAATTTTATATCCTACTATCTTGCAAAATTCATTTATTAAATCTAATAATATCCTGGTATAGTCTTTAGAGTTTTCTGTGTACAATGTCATGCCATCTGTGAATAATCACAGTTTTACTTTCTCCTTTACAATTTGGATGCCTTTTATCTCTTTTTATTGTCTGATTGCTGTGGCTAGGTCTTGCAGTACTATGTTGAATAAGAGTGGTGAAAGCAGACATCCCTGTCTTGATTCCTGTTCTTAAGGGAAATACTTTTAGTTTTTGCCATTGAGTATTATGTTGGTTGTAAGTGTGTCATATATGACCTTTATTATGTTGAGGTATGATACCTCTACTTCCACTTTCCTGAGAGTTTTTGTTAATAAAGGGTGCTGGATTTTATCAAATGCTTTTCTGCATGTATTGATATGATCTTGTGATTTTTATCTTTCAGTTTGTTTATGTGATCAATAACATTTATTGATTTGGAATATTGTACCAGTCTTGCATCCTTGGAATAAATACCATTTTGTCATGTTATATGTATGATCTTTTTAATATATTGCTGGATTCAATTTGCTAGTATTTTGTTGAGGATTTTAGCATCTATGTTCATCAGAGATATTGGCCTGTAATTCTTTCTTTGTAGTGTCTTTATCTGGTTTTGGAATTAGGATAATGCTGGCCTCATAAAAAGAGCTTGGAAGTGTTCCTTCCTCTTGGATTTTTTGGAATATTTTTGGAAGATAGGTGTTAGTTCTTCTTTGAATGTTTGGTAAAAGTCCTCTGTGAAGCCGTTTGGACCAGGGCTTTTATTTGTTTAGAGTTTTTAAATTACTGCTTCAATTTCATCAGTTGTTATTGGCCTACTCATGTTTTCTGATTTTTCCTTATTGAATTTTAGAAAATTATATGTTTCTAGGAATTTGTCCATTTCATCCACATTGTCCAGCTTATAGGCATATAACTGTTTATAGTATTTGCTTATAATCCTTTGTACTTCTGTTGTGTCCTTTATTATATTGCCTCTTTCATTTCTGATTTTAATTGGGTCCTTTCTCTTTGTTTTTGATGGTTAGGTGTTCATCAATATTGTTTATTGTTTCAAAGACCAGCTCCTGGTTTCATTGATCTTTTGTATTGTTTTTTTTTTTTAGACTCTATGTTATTTATTTCTGCTCTGGTTCTTTATTATTTCTGTCCTTCTACTTACTCTGGGCTTTTCTGGCTGTTCTCTTTCTAATTCATTTAGTTATAGGTTTAGATGTTCATTGAAACTTTTTTTTGTTTCTTGAGGTAGGCCTGTAGTGCTATGAACTGCTCTCTCAGAACTGCTTTTGCTGTGTTCATAGGTTTTTTTGTGGTTGTATGTTCATTTTCATTTTTTTCCCTGGAAGTTTTTAATTTCTTTCTTGATCCCTTTGGTAACCCATTCACTGCTTAATGACATGCTCTTTAGCCTCCATATATTTGCGTGTTTTTTAGTTTTTTAATGGTAATTGATTTCTAACTTCATGTCATTGTGATCTGAGAAGATGCTTGGTATTATGTCAGTCTTTTTGAATTTATATAGATTTGTTTGTGCCCTAACTTGTGGTCTAGCTTTGAGATTATCCCATGTGCACTTCACAAAAGTGTATATTCTGTTGCTTTGTGGTGAAATGTTCTGTAAATATCCATTAGATTCCTCTATTCTAGTATGTTATTTAAGGCCTCTGTTTCCTTGTTAGTTTTTTTCTGGAAGATCTATCCAGTGATGTCAGTGGAGTGTTAAAGTCCCCTACTATGACAGTATTGCTGTCAGTTTCTCCCTTAATGTCCGTCCATCAACTATGTGACCCAAGACTTTGAAGGGATATAAAGTAGAAGAGAAAGGAGGAAGAGAAGTGGGGAGGCGGGGAGAAATGGCTATATGGAAGCAAAGAAGCTAAAGAAATAGTATAGGGAGAAAAAATATAAGGAAACAAAATAAATGAAATAATAATGAATTTAAAATATAGTAATAATAAACATATTAAGATATACACTGAGTGGCTGGATTATTATGATCTCTGAACGCATAATAACCTGGCCACTCGGTGTATATCCTATATAATAAAAGGCTAATATGCAAATGCTCCCCTTAACCAGAACTTTGACCAGCAGACAGGCCAGCGAATCTCGCCCATGTCCTTTCCCCATGGCCAGGCTGGCTGGACCCCACCCATGCATGAATTCATGCACCAGGCCTCTAATATATATGTGTGTGTATCTGTACACACACACACACACACATAAACACACACACACACTGAGAGGCCAGATTATTAATGTGTTCAGAGATAATAATCTGGCCACTCAGTGTAGATAGGAAAAGTAAAATGGAAAAAAATGAGAAAAACAAAGTAAAATAAGAAAATAACAACAATGAGAATATACAAAAGTAGAATAGAATCAAAGGAAAGAAAGAAATCAGAGATATGCAAGGAAAATAGAAGAAAGAAAAAAGGAATAAGCAAACAACAAAAACAAACACACACACACACACACACCATAAAACAAAACCACAAACATTCACACACTGAAAATCCTTTGGGTCCACTATTTGTGGAGCTCGCTGGATATTTCTCTGATGTGTTCTGGCTGGTCCCTTGGTGTTAGTATCCTGGGCTTCCTGGTAGCTTTTCTCATGTAGGTCAATGTGAGTCACTCCCTTTTTGGCTCTGGGCAACCTGATTGAGATCCTAGAAGTTGAAGTCCCTGGTGGTCCAGCAGGTGGGGACTCCTTAGCCCAGAGGCTGGGTCTGCCTCAAGTCTCATGCTCTGATTGTCCCTATTCTGAGCTGAACTCCCTTCCCTGACAGTACTGGGCTCTGTTGGGGTATTCTGGTCTTTGCCAAGATGGTTTGACAGACTCGTGTTGTGGGTGGTGCCAGTAGCTTATAGGAAGGTGGGGCAAGCCCTTCTTCTCCTTCTAAAACCTCAGCTCTGCCTGGTTTGCTGGTACCTCCTCTCTATCACCTGTAAAGGCACAGATTTCCTGCCCCAATCTGTTCCCTCTTGCCTCAGGACCTTGCAGGTCAGGCCCGAAGCATCTCTTTTGCCAGAGGGAAAGGGGACCACCACTGTGTTCCAGGTGGGCAGGGCTGATCTTCCTGGACCTACTTTCCAGCTCCTTTTTTGCTCACTAGCACAAGTTCCTCCAAGAAATAGAGGGCCCCCTATTGAGTGTGTGATTCAGACCCCTCCAGTGTAGGTTGGCCCTGAGCTCCACTGTATGGCCCTTCCCACTGGTCAGGAGGAGCTTCCCAGGCTGCACTATGGTAGGGTGCCAGCACTACTCTATCCAGGTACTTTAGCCCTAGGCTTCCACTGCTGCACCCACTCCAGTCTCCACAGCCAGTGCCCTTGGGCCTCCTCTGAGTCCTAGGCATTCCCATCTCACCTACAGATCTGCAGCCTCTTCAGTCTCCTAAGGTCCTAAGCTCTAATAGGTCCAGGTCTAGGGAGGTTACACCCGCCTCCTATCCTTTAGTGCATTTCCTGCCCCCAAGCTTTGTCAGTGGAGCTGAGCAGCTGGGCTCAAGGGTGGTGATGGCAGCATAGTAGCAGTGACAGTGGATCAGTACATGACAGGGGCAAGAGTCCTGCAGGGTCAGTGGTGGTTGCATAGTGGTGCCATAGAGTCCAGGCTGTGTTCCTGTCAAGTGCACAGGTTCAGGCTGGGTATGTACTAGAGGTGCAGACGTTCTGCAGGTGTTTATTGCAGGTGCGTGGGGACCGGGTTGTGACCTTGGTGGGTGCATGGGGCCCATGCGGGGGGTGAGAGGGTACACATAGGTTTGATCCTAGGCTGTGGTGAGTCCGGGTGGTTGCAAGGCTTGGAGCCTAGCCACTGCTGTTCCCCAGAGCCGCCTCCTGAGGAGGACCTTATAAACCCTTTAAGATGATGGCTCTCCTAGATGGAGCTGTGCCCAGAGAGTGGCTGTGGTTGTAGTAGTGGTTCCTTGTGGTGGGAGCACGAGGTCCCACAGATGACAGCTGAAGGCACACAATGTCCTGTTGGTGTTCACTTACTTAGGTGCACGGTCTAGGCAGTGTCTTCTGTGGACACCTGGGGTCTGGGTTGTATCCTTGAAGTGCGGGTAGGGTCTGGGGTGGGGTGCTTGTGGGTTCAGGCCTAAGCTGTAGCTAATCTGGGTGGTGTTGAGACTGGGCACCTAGCCACTGCCACTCCATTCAGCCTCCTCCCAATGAGGTATATTTTATATGTATGTACTAATCCTCCAGTATAATTTTAAAAGCAGTATTTTATGCTGTTGTCTTTTGAATCAGGAAAAGTAAACAAGAACATTTATATTATCTAATTACCTACATGATTCTCTTTATCAGTGTTCTTTATTTCTTTTAGGGATTTGAGTTTCCTTCTGGGGGTGTCATTTCATTTCAGCCAAAGAACTTTCTTTAGGTTTTTGTTTTCATTTTTGTTTCTTTACAGGAGGCAGGCCTGCAACCAGTGAATCCCTCAGTATTTGTTTGGAAATGTCTTTAATTTGCTTTGTGTGTGTGTTGGGGTTTTTTTGTATGTTTTTTTTTTAAGGATAGTTTTGCTGGATATAGAATTTTTATTTCTTTTAGAACTTTGCATATATCATCCCAGTAACTTCTGGTTTCCATTGTTTCTGATAAAAGTCATCATAATATTATTATGGTTCTCTTATTCATGATAAATCCTTTTTCTGTTGCTGTTTTCAAAATATTCTCTCTTTCTTTTCTTTTTTTTTTTTTTTTTGGTTTTCAAAAGTTTGACTAAAATGTAGCAGATGTAAATCTCTTTGTTTCACCTGCTTGATGTTTGTTTAGCTTTTTGGATTCATAAGTTATTGTGTTCCCCTCCCCACCCACCCCCTACCCCGCCCCAAATTTGGGGGATTTAGACTATTCAGATAATTTTTCGGTACTTTTCCCTCCTGCCCCTCTCAATTATGTTATATGTATGTTGGTAGTGTGTTTAATGGTATCCTCCAAAGGAACTGTTCATTCTTTTCTGATATTAAGATTGTATGGCTTATTTTTTTTGTCTACAAAGACTGATTCTTCTGTCATTTTAAATATGCTATTGAACCTCTCTATTGAAGTTTGTATTTCCATTACTGTACTTTTAAAATTGGGATATAATTAACATATAATATTCATATTTGTTTTAGGTATACAATAGATTTGATGTATGTATATATTGTGAAATGATTATTTTCTATTGAGTTCTTTATATATTTTGGGTATTAACTCCTTATCAAATACATGAATGATTTTCAAATATTTTCTTCTATTCAGTAGATTGCCTTTACATTTTGTTAGTGGTTTTTGTTGCTGAACACAAGCCTTTTAGCTTGATGTAATTCCACTTATTTTTGCTTTAGTTGTCATTTAAAAAAATCACTGCCAAGACCTATGTCTAGGAGCTTACCTACTATGTTTTTTTCTAAGAATTTTATGGTTTCCTGTTTTATATTCAGGTCTTTAATTCATTTTGACTTGATTTTTGTGTATGGTATAAGAAAGTGGTCTAGTTTCTTCCTTTTTGGTGTTTTTTTTTTTTTCTTTTTTTATTTGCATGTATTTGTCCAGGTTTCCTAGTTACATCTATTGAAATGACTCTCCTTTCTTCATTGTGTGTTCTAGCTTTTTTGTCATAAATTAATGGTGTGGATTTATTTCTGAGCTTTCTATTCTGTTCCATTGATCTGTGTGCCTGTTTTCATGCCAGTACCATTCTGTTTTAAATACTATAGCTTTATAATGTGGTTTGAACTCTAGAAGTGTGATACCTCCATCTTTGTTCTTTCTCTAGATTGCTTTGGCTATTTGGAGTCTTTTGGAGTCCCATAACAAATTTTAGGATTGTTTGTTCTATTACTGAAAATATGCCATTGGCATTTTGATAAGGATTGTTTTGAATTTATAGATTGTTTGGGGTAGTATGGATATTTTAGCAATACAGTAGTTGCCCCCTATCTGGGAGATATGTTTTAAGACCCCCAGTGGATACCTGAAACCACAAATGTTACCAATCCCTATATATATTACATTTTTTCCCTACTATGTGTACATACTTATGATAAGGTTGAGTTTATAAATTAGGTACCATAAGATATTAACAATAACTAGTAATAAAGTAGAATAATTGTAGTGATATGCTGTCATAAACTTATGTGAATGTGATCTCTCTCTTTCTTAAAAATCTCATATTGTACTGTGCTCTGGTGATGCATTAATGGAAATGTTCCATAAATAAGATGGCTCTCAACATGCTTCTGATGTTACCAAAATATGGGCAGATAATTTTGGAGTATATTTTAGAGCATGTGATTTCTTCATACTGTACACTGTGTCTTGCTTTATCATATTTCCTGCAGTATTGCTACATAGGTCCAGAGTTAATATGTTTTTCCATGCTGGTGCCTCCATTCTACTTTTTTCCTCTTTTTAGTTAAAGTTTAAAATTCAATTTTATAGGCACAGATTTTAGAAATTTTGTTCTGAATAATTATTATCTGGGCTGAGTGCAGCTAGAGTTAATTATCCTATATAATAAAGAGCTAATATGCTAATTAGATCAGGTGGCAGAATGACCTGCTGGAACAACCTTCTGGAATGATCAGTGGGTGAGGGGTGGGGCTTTGAGGCAGCTGGGGCCACAAGGGCCAAACCCCTTGCATGAATTTCATGCATCGGGCCTCTAGTAAATACTATAAAATAAAGCACAAGAATCAGATCTATGTGGTTGCTTAGATCAATTCTTTATTTTAAGAGTTGATTACTTTTTTAAAGAGGAGGCAATAAGAAATAGTAGATGGTGATCTTTGAATTCATTCTTTATACATGTAAAAAAACAATGTAGTGGGAATGACAGTGATGTTAGTTGTTTTTTGCATTTTGTTTCACAGAGCATAATTTGTTGTTTGTTTGTTTTAATTCTCACCAAAGGCTATTTGTTTCATTGATCTTTAAAGAGAGAGAGTGAGAGAGAGGGAGGAGAGGAAGAGAGAGAGAAACATTGATGTGAGAGAGACATATTAATTGGTTGCCTTCAGAAAGTGCCCCAAGCAGGGGCAGGATTGAACCTAACCAAGGTAAGTCCTGCCTTTGACCAGGAATCAAACCCACAACCTGTGGGTCCATGGGCTAACTTTCTAACCATTAAGCAAAACTGGCCTGGGCAGTGTAATTCCTCATTTTAATTCAAAGTTCTAGTGATCTAAGTCTTAAGGTTATACAATTTTAAAAATCCTTAACTTGATTCAATTTATTAAAGTACCAAATTTATAAAAGCCAAGTTGTCATCATAGTCTATGCTGCTTTTGTAAATTGATGTATGAGATAGATTTCTGTAAAGATTCAAGAGAAAAACTGTTTGGATAGATTGCAATTTCTCCTCTGCAGTGTGTCAGTTAAGTGGTACACTCCTTTTCTACTTAATCTTGTGCAATGAAGGTTGAGCATTTCAGTAAATTTTTGCAAGTGGCCTTGCACTTTTCCTTGGGCAATTCATGTTCACAGCTAGCTGTTGTCTTTAAGGAATCACAGTTATTAAGGAGATCTTCATACTGGCAACTATTAGCGCATAGTTAATTGTCACAGTTACCAGGGCATTTGGCACAAGATGTTTCTTGTTTGATAGAGGTAATCTTTCTAATAACATTATCAACAGGACAGTATTGATAAACATGGTATTTTAGACTGTCTTGATTGGGACAATAGGTAGTTACTTATCCAAGATGGTAAGATGAGTAGCGAATAACTTGGGTATAACGTACAACTGTACTTGAACTATTTGGTCCTACACAATAGACAAAATTGTGGCTGTCATCCTACCGGTTTTGAATTGCATTTGACCAGGTAGGGTTGAAACTGAATGCATATTCAGCTGTCTGCCACAATGAAAACCAAGCTTGTGAGATAGGTGTTGGTGGCGAAAAAAAGTAGTTTATTCAAGTGCCTGTGACCGGAGAAGACGGTGGACTCCTGTCCTGTAAAACTATGCTAACATCTTAGTGCAGGCAGGTTTTTGATCAGGAAGGAGAGGAAAAGCAAAACAAAGAAATTGGGGGGAGGGAGCTGTGAATGTGTAGGCAGTGTTTTTGCTGGTGCCAGTGTAGATCTTTAATGTCAACTAAAGTCTGCCTTCACCACCGTATTGTCTGTTTCTATGAGTTATGCATGTATGCACACAAGGTCTTTGGTTGATTACTTATTACCTCTCATCCATCCTCCCCCACCTGCTCTCTGAGATTCCACACACTGTTCCATGCTTCCGTGTCTCTGGGTTCACTTGATTCATCAGTTTATATTGTTACTTAGATTCCACATATGAATGAAATCATGTGATACTTGTCTTCTTTGAATGACTTAGAATGATACTCTCTAGGTCCCTCCTTGCTGTCTCAAAGAGTAAGATTCTTTTTTTACTGCTGCATAGTGTTCCAAGGTATAAATGTACCACTGCTATTTTTTTTTTAATGTGTTATTGTTTAAAGCAGTGGTTGGCAAACTGTGGCTCTCGAGCTGCATGCGACTCGCAAGCTGCGGTTTGCCACTCTGTTGACTAATGAGTTTGCCGACCACTGACCTAGACTCTCGATTCCAATAATTACAGGATCTTCTTGTTCCTTGTGATTAAGACCCTATCCAGTGGTCGGCAAATTCACTAGTCAACAGCCGCATGTGGATTGCAAGCTGCAGTTTGCCAACCATTGGTTTAAAGCATTACATATGTCTCCTCCCCCCCCCCCCCCCCCCCCCGCATTGACCTCTCCCCGGCCACGCCCCACCCCGCCAGTACTTACCCTCACCCGCTAGTGTCTGTCTCCCTATGCATGCATACAAGTTCTTTTGTTGATCTCTTATCCACCTCCCATCCCCCTCCCCTGCCTTTCTGAAGTTTGTTTGATGCTTCTCTGTCTCCGGATCTATTTTTGTTCATAAGTTTATATTGTTAATTAAATTCCACAAATGAGTGAGATTATGTGATATTTATCTCCAACGGGCTTATTTCACTTAGTAAAATGCTCTCCAGTTTCATTCATGCTGCTGCAAATGTAAGAATTCCTTTTTTTGTCACTAATTATCCCAGAGATGCAAATCAAAACAACAATGCGATACCATCTCAAACCTGTCAGAATGGTAATCAACAAATCAACAAACGACAAATGTTGGCGAGGATGCGGAGAAAAAGGAACCCTTGTGCATTGTTGGTGGGAATGCAGACTGGTGCAGCCACTGTGGAGAACAGTATGGAGTTTCCTCAAAAAACTAAAAATGGATCTCCCGTTTGACCCAGCAATCCCACTCTTAGGAATATATCCTAAGAAAGTAGACACACCAATCAGAAAGGATTTATGCACCCCTATGTTCATAGCAGCACAATTTACAATAGCTACAATTTGGAAATAGCCTAGGTGCCCGTCAGCAGATGAGTGGATCCGAAAACTATGGTACATCTACACAATGGAATTCTATGCTACCATTAAAAAGAAGGAATTCTTACCATTTGCAGCAACCTGGATGGACCCAGTCAATGAAAGAGAAACACCACATGATATCACTCATTTGTGGATAATAAAGAACATTATAAACCGATGAACAAAAGGATAGATACAGAGGCAGTAAAGCATCAAACAGACTATCAAATTACAGCAGGAAGATGAAGGAGAGGTAGGGTAGATAAGAGATCAACCAAAGGACTTGTATGAATGCATATAAGCATAACCAATGAACACAAGATACTTGGGGGTTGGAGTATGCCTGGGAAGGGGGGCAGCAATGGGAAGATATGTAACACAATAAAAAAATGAAAAAAAAAAGAATTCCTTTTTTTTTATAGCAGCGTAGTATTCCATTGTGTAGGTGTTCCACAGTTTTCTAATCCACTCATCTGCTGATGGGCACTTAGGCTGTTTCCAAATCGTAGCTATTGTAAATTGTGCTGCTCTGAACTTTGAGGTGCTTATGTCCTTTCTGATTGGTATTTCTGATTTCTTGGGATATATACCTAGGAGTGGGATTACTGGGTCAAATAGGAGTTTCATTTTTAATTTATTTAGGAAACTCCATACTGTTTTCCACAGTAGATGTGCCAGTCTGCATTCCCACAAGCAGTGCATGAGGGTTCCTTTTTCTCCACATCCTCGCCAGCAGTTGTAGTTTGTTGATTTTTTAATGATAGCCATTCTGACAGGTGTGAGATGGTACCTCATTGTTGTTTTGATTTGCATCTCTCAGAGGATTAGTGACTTTGAGCATGATTTCGTATGTCTCTTGGCCTTCCGTATGTCTACTTTTGAAAGGTGTCTGTCTATTTAAGTCCTTTGCCTATTTTTTAATTGGATTGTTTGTCTTCCTTTTGTTAAATTGTTTGAGTTCCTTGTAACTCCTTATCATTGCCAAATATGTTCTCTTCTACAGTGGATTCTCTTTTCATTTTGTTGATGGCTTCTTTTGCTGTGCAGAAGCTTTTTATTTTTATGTAGAGTCCCATTTGTTTATTTTCTTCTTAGTTTCCTTCACCCTAGGAGATGTATCCATAAACACACTGCTACAAGAGATATCTGAGATTTTGCTGTCTATGGTTTCTTCTAATATTTTTATGGTTTCACAACTTACATTTAAGTCTTTTACCATATCCATTTTTAGTTTATTCTTGTGTATGGTGTAAGTTAGTGATCTAATTTCATTTTTTGGCATGTATTTGTCCAGTTACCCAACACCATTTATTGAAGAGACTGTCTTGACTCCATTGTATGGTTTTGCCTTCTTTGTCAAATATTAATGGAGTATAATGGCTTGGGTCAATTCCTGGGGTCTCTGTTCTGTTCCATTGATCCATATGCCTCTTATTTTGTCAGTACCAGCCTGTTTTGAGTACATTGGCCTTGAAGTATAACTTGATATCTGGTATTGTAATTTTTCCAACTTTGTTCTTCTTTCTATAGATTGCTTCCATATAAATTTTTGGAGTATTTGTTCTAGATCTGTGAAATATATTGTTGATATTTTAATAGGGATTGTGTTGACTCTATAGATTACTTTGGGTAGTGTGGACATTTTAATGGTATTCATTCTACTAATCCATGAACACAGCATATTTTTTCATGTGTTTATATTTTCCTCTATTTCTTTTTTCATTGTCCGATAGTTTTACAACTGCAGATCTTTTACCTCCTTGGTTAAGTTTATTCCTACATATCTTAATTTTTTTTTTTTTTGCAGTGGTAAATGGGATTGCTTTTTTATTTTCTCTTTCTGAGAATTTATTACTGGTTTACAAAAATGCCATCAATTTTTGTGCATTTTTTTTCTGCAAAATTCCTGAATTTATTGATTAAATGTAGTAGTTTCTTGGGGAGTTTTTAGGGTTTTCTGTGTACAATATTATGTCATCTGTGAATAATGAGAGTTTTGCTTTCTCCTTTCTAATTTTTATGTTTTCTTCTTATAGGATTGCTGTGGCTAGGACTTTTGAATAAGAGTAGTGAAAGTGGACAACCCTGCCTTGTTCCTGTTCTTAGGGGAAATGGTTTTAGTTTTTGCCCATTGAGTATGATGTTGACTGTTGGTATGTCATATATGGTCTTTATTATGTTGAGATAGGACCCATCTATTCCCACTTTGCTGAGAGTTTTTATCAAAAATGGGTGTTGGATTTTGTTGAATGTTTTTTCTGTGTCAGTTGATATGATCATGTGATTTTTGTTTTCCATCTTGTCTAGGTGATGTTTACTGATTTTCAAATATTATACTAGCTTTGCATCTCCCAAATGAATCCCACTTGGTCATGGTGTATGATCTTTTTTAATGTCTTGCTGGATCCAATTTACTAATATTTTGTTGAGGATTTTAGCATCTGTTCATCAGGGATATTGGCCTGTAATTCTCTTTCTTTGAGGTATTTTTATCTGCTTTTGGAATTGGGCTAAAGCTGGTCTCATGAAAAAAAAAAGTTGGAAATATTCCTTCCTCTTGGATTTTTTGGTATAGTTTGAGGTGTATAGGTGGTAGTTCTTTGAATGTTTGGTAAAACTCCTCTGTGAAGTCATCCGGGCCAGGGTTCTTGTTTGCTGGGAGTTTTTCTGATTACTGCTTTAATTTTATCAGTAGTTATGGGCCTATTCAGATGTCCTGATTTAGTTTTGGAAGATTGTATTTTTCTAGGAAATGTCCATTCAGTCAGGTTTTCCAGCTGGTTGACATACTGTTGTTCATAGTATTTGCCTACAATCTTTTGTATTTCTGTGGGGTCAGTTGTTACTTTTCCTCTCTTGTTTCTGATTTTGTTTATTTGGTTTCTCTTCCTTTGTTTCTTGATGACTCTTCAGGGAGCTTTATCCATCTTGTTTATCTTTTCAAAGAACAAGCTCTTGCTTTTATTGACCTTTTGTAATTTTTTTTGTCTCTACGTCATATATTTCCACTCTGATCTTTATTATTTCCTTCCTTCTACTTACTCTGGACTTTTGTTGTTGTTCTCTTTTTAATTCTTGAAGTTGTATGGTTAGATAACTTAGTGGAAGTTTTTCTTGTTTTTGGAGGTAGATTTATAGTGCTATGAACTTTCCTTTTAGGACTGCTTTTGCTGTGTCCCAGAGATTTGGGGTTGCTGTGTGTTCTTTTTCATTTATTACCAGGAAATTTTTATTTTTTTCTTGATCTCATTGGTAACCCATTCATTGTTTAGTAACATGCTATTTAGCCTTCACATGTTTGCATGTTTCTGAGGGTTTTTAATTGTGCTTTATTTCTAATTTCATGCCATTTTTATCTGAGACAATGTTTGATATGATTTCATTCTTCTTGAACTTGTAGAGTCTTAGTTTGTGTCCAACAAGAGGTCTATCTTTGAAAATGTACCATGTGCACTTAAAAAGAATGTATATTCTGGGAGAGCATGAAACGTAAGGATTTTTGCATCACAGGAGTACCAGAAAAAGAAGAGTCCAAGCAAGGACTAGAGAACCTAAACTAGAGAAATAATGGCAGAAATTTTCTGCTCTTGACTGTAAATGTCAATTTCATCTGATCTAATGTGTTGTTTAGGATCGCTGCTTCCTTATTGATTATTATTGTTATTATTATTATTATTATTATTTTGGTCTAGAACAGTGGTTCTCAACCTTTCTGATGCCATGATCCTTTAATACAGTTCCTCTTGTGGTGACCCCCAACCATAAAATTATTTTTGTTGCTACAGTGGTACCTTGAAATTCGAGTGCCCTAACATACGAGATTTTTGAGATACGAGCCATCGAGCGAGCAATTTTTGCTTTGAAATATGAGCAACATTTGAGATAGGAGTAATCGTGCGGATCGGCCGGCTGCACACGACCCACCAGTTTACTGCAACTCGAGTGTCTCATAGTTTCCCATGCCTCAAGGTTACGGAACAAATTAAACTCATATCTCGAAGTACCACTGTACTTCATAACTGTAATTTTGCTACTGTTATGAATTGTAATGTAAATATCTGTGTTTTCCGATGATCTTAGGTGACCCTGCTAGCAGTTCTCAACTTGTGGGTCACAACTTACTTTGTTATTTCTTTGTCACCCCATTTTTGCTGTCATTTGTTTCTATGTATTAAGTCAAACTGCTATGCCTCCCAGTCTTTGCGGGATGGTGTTATATAGTAGATACTTTGTGGGACCAAGTGGTGCAGTTTCTTACATCTCCTGAGCTGGTTGCTCTACAAAAATCTCTTGCTTGAATTACTTGGGTTCTGCTAGGGTAGTTGTATCTTGAATATGATTGTATCATTCATGGATGGAATCACCTCTCAGGCTGGCAGACTCTGTGGCTCACCCCAGGCCACATTGTGTGAACTGTTGTGGAGGTGCTAACAGAACAGAACAAAATACAACACAACAAAATGCGAAGCAAAAGAAACATAGAACTAAAACAAGACACCTACAGCAACAACAAAAGCTGGGGAAGAGAGAATTAGGAAAGAGAGCAGGAAATGATAGAAGAAAAGAAAGAAAAAAATGAGGAGAGAAATAACAAAACCATCAACCAAACAACAGCAACAAACCCCCACACAAACAAAAAAGAAAAAACAAACAACGTGGGGTGGGATAAAAGCATATGTATGTTCAGAGCTGAAATAAAGAAAATAAAAATAATAAATTAGGGGAATAGATTAAGGAAAACAGTTTAAAATGAAGGAGGAAGAACAAAAAAAAATTTTTTTAAAGGAAAATAGAGGAGAGAACAGATAGACCCAAAATAAGAAAAGGGAAAAAGAATGAGACAGCAGGGGGAAAAGAAAATAGAGAAAGAAAAGAAAAATAAGGGGGGTGGGGAGAGATTGTGTGTTGGAAAAGGGGAGAGGTAAACTAGATATATGAATGAAACAATGGAGACTAGAATAATTGCAAATCAATGAAGGAGATAGTTAAAGTAGATAAATTAAAAAAAGGGATGGGGAAAGAGAAAAAGCTTTTAAAGGGGGAAAGGAAAGAAAAAAGAGAACAAAAAAGTGAAGTGGCATTCTTTTCAGCTGAGTTTAGTGCTCCATGGCATCTCCCTTTAGATCCTACTCTTCTGATGACTGTGGCTGATTGTCTGCCAATTCTGGGCTTTTCATGAAATATTTAGGTGCTAATTAATCACTTTCAGAAATTGTCCTCCTTTGGCTTTCAGCAATCTGCTTGAAGCTCCAAGTGACTCACAGTTTGTATCCATCTCCATGGTACGTGGCTCTAAGCAGGAGGGGACAATCAACCTTCTGAAGCACATTTGTTATCAAGTAGCCCAGGGCTGGGTCAGCAAGTTTCCCTTGGTTCTCAAAGCTCAGTCTCTGCCCATCTTTGTCTTTTAACCAGCTGTCAATCTTAATCACTCAAAACTTTGTTTCTGAATGGACTTTGCAGACGGGGGGGGGGGGGAGCAGGGAGGCGGGGTTCGGGGGGGGGGGGGCAGGGGTTGGGAAGAGGTGCTGGTTTTCAGATTTAAAGGAATGTAGTTGGTGTGTTTCCTTGTCCCAGAGTAATTCCTCTGCAAGTGGCCCAAAATATTACTCTGCTCTTGGCTGATTAGAGATCCTTGCATGCAACCCCAGTGGGATCAGCTGAAAACCTGGAGTTTCTACCAGCTCTCCCATGTGGGGAAAGTACCATCAGGTTCCCAGGATGGTGAAGAGAAAGACCCTCCCCCAATCCAGTCACTGAAACTCCCTGAGACTGGTCAAACCTATAGGCTTGGCTTCTTTTGTTTCCTCTGAAAAGCTCCTCTGAGGAAAAATGGCTATTTTGGTTTGGGTGCATAGAAATGACCAAATGTAAAACTCCTGGCTACTGCTTTTCTACGTCTTCCTGCACTGCTTTCCATCCTAGTTTCTCTTTAGCACCTCAAGTCCACATTTTCCTCCTTGCACCAAAGCCTCAAGTGAGTAGCTGCAGATGAACAGTCCTGTGCTCTGGGTTTAGAGAAAACAACAACAAAAAAAAATCACAAAACTGGCTTTCTCTCCAACCAGCTCTGGTCTATGTGTTCCAGGCTCTGCTGCAGCCAGCAGCCCTGCCACCTTTCACCACTGGATGTTACATGGGCCGGAGGTGGGGTGTGGGGGTGTATCTTGGCTCTGGTGCTCTGTGCTGTAGAGCCCAGCCTGGGTTTGGGCCTCTTATCTTCTGAGAAAACAGACCCTCCGTAGCCCAGCGCTACCTCCTCTCTTGGCCTGGTTGGCCTTCCCTCACTGGGACCCGGGTCAGCTCCCCTCAAGACCCTGCCCTTTCTACTGGTCTCCAGGTGTTTTCTGTCCTCCCTTGATGTAAATCTCCTCAGGTGGACCTCAGTTGGTAATTCCAAGTGAATATTCTCCAATTTATTTGTATTTCCACTCTGGCTCTGGGATGAGCTAGCTGCACAACGGGTCTGCCTATTTGGCCACCATTTTCCCTCCCTTTTACATATTCATTATTTTTTACTCCCTTATAGCTTAGATTTATTATTAGTTTAAAGTAATTCTTTATTGTTGAAAATATTACATATGTCCCCTTTATAATCTCATTGGTCTCCTAAAGCCTGCCCCCACCCCACATAACATCCAGTGGTGAAAGGTGGCAGGAATACTGGCCCCATTGTCTATGTCCAAAGGGACATGCACATATGTATACAAGGTCCTTGGTTGATTACCTCCCACCCACTTACCCTCCTCCACTTTACCTCTGAGATCCCACGCTCTCTTCCATGCTTCCAAGTCTCTGGATCCACTCCGTTCATCAGTTCATTTTGTTACATAGATTCCACATGTCTGTGAAATCATGTGATTCTTGTCTTTCTCTGGGTGGCTTATTTCACTTAGTATAATACTCTCCAGGTCCCTCCATTCTGTCTCAAAGGGTAAGAGATTCCTTTTTACTGCTGCATAGTATTCCATGGTATAAATATACCACAGCTTTTTTATCCACTCATCTATACATAGGCACTTGGGCTATTTCCAGATCTTAGCTATTGTACATTGTGCTGCTGTGAACATAAGGGTGGATACATTCTTTCTGATGGGTGTTTTGGGTTTCTTAGGATATATTCCTAGAAGTGGGAGCACTGGGTCAAATGGCAGTTCCATATTTCATTTTTTGAGGAAATTATGGACTGTTTTCCATGATGGTTGCACCAGTCTGCATTCCCACCAGCAGTCTACTAGGGTTCCCTTTTCTCCACATCCTTGCCTGGCAGGGTACAGTATTCTTGGATTCAGACCCTTCCTTTGCATGACTTTGTATATTTCATATATATATATATATATATATATATATATATATATTTACCAGGGTAATATCCCTTTAGTGTTATATAGTGACCTTTGTTGTCTTTTATGAAGGCTTACATTTTGAAGTTAGTCAGATATGAGTTTTGCTACCCTAGCTTTTTGTTTGTTTGTTTGTTTTCATTTGCCTGGAGAAGTTTTTCTATCCCTCCACACTCATACTGTGTGAGTCTTTTGTTCTGAGATGGGCAGCTTGTTGATTATAGTAATCTTGGTTTCAGATCCTTGTTATTCATTATCTTGAGTACTCTATGCCATTCCCTTCTTTCCTGTAGAGTTTCTGATTAGAAATCTGGTGTCAGCCTTTTGGGAACTCTTTTGTAAGTAACAGTTTGCTTTCCTCTTACTGCCTTTAATGTTTTCTCTTTGTCTTTAATTTTTGGCATTTTAATTATGATGTGTGTGGGCAAGGGCCTGTTTGAATTCTTCTTACTTGTGATGTTCTGGACCTCCTGAACTTTTTCCTTCACCCAATTAGGTAAGTTTTGTGCCATTATTTCTTCAAACAGGTTCTCTGTCTCTTTCTGCCTCTTCTGTCATTGCTATTATGTGAATGCTAGAGGCTTGATGCATGAAATTTGTGCAAGAGTAAGCTTCCTTCCCCAGCTGCCGGCACCATCTTCCCTCTGGCACCCGGGACCAAGGCTTCCCTCCAGCTGCCAGCAGGCACTTTGGGGTCAGGCTTCCCTTGCAGCCCCAGCTTCGTCTGGAAGGTCATCCAGAAGGATGTCCAATTTAATTAGCATATTACACTTTTATTATTATAGAATAGAGGCCCGGTGCACATGCACAAAATTTGTACATGGGGGTGGGATGGCGAGGAATCTCCTTAGCCCAGCCTGAACCCTCTCCAATCTGGGACCCCTCAGAGGATGTCTGACTGGCAGTTTAGGCCTGATCCTGGGGATTGGGCCTAAATTGGCAGTCCGACATCCCTCTCATAATTTGGTACCACTGGCTCTTAACTGCACACCTACCTGCCTTCCTGATCACCCCTGCCTGCATCCCCTGCCAGCCTGATCACCCCTAACTGCCTTTGCCTGCCTGCCTGATTGCCCCTCACTGCCCCTCCCTTCCGACCTGGTCACCCGCAACTGCCTCTGCCAGCCTGATCACCCCTAACTGCTCCTCCTGTGGGCCTGGTCACTCTCAACTGCCCCCCGCCCTGCCAGCCTGGTCGCCCCCAACTGCTCCCCCTAACTCCCCTGCTGGCTGGTTGCCTCATGCAGTCTGTTGCTCAGTCATTGGTCATCCCTCACTAACCCCCCTTCAAGCCTGGTTGTCCCACACAGCCTGCTGTTGGCTCATCTGCCTGGTTGTTTCAGTTGTGATGGCCCCTTGCTTTTTTATATATTAGGAATATTATGTTTCACACTGTCCCTCAGCTCCCTTAAGGTGTCTTCCATTACTCAATTGGTTTTTCTCTTTGGTTTTCTGATTGAATGATTATTTCAACTTTGTGTTCTAATTCACTGACTCAATCCTCAACTTCCCTTAATCTGCTATGTATTTCTTCCAAAGTGTTCTTTACTTGTGCTGTGTCATTCTTTATTTCTGTTTTCATAGTGTCTATATTTTTCCTCATGCAGTTGAGCATCTTTTTCATTTATTGTTCTGAACTCTATATCCGATAAGTTTCTTTTCTCCATTTCATTTATCTCTTCTTTGGGAGAATTCTCTTGTTCTTCCATTTGGGGATTGTTTCTTTGTCACCTCATTTTGGCTGCCTGTTTGTGACAATGTATAAGGTAGATCTGCTTCTCCTCTCAATCTCTCCTGCAGGACAGTGTCAAATGTTGTTTCTGACTAATTAGATAAAAAACTCAAAGCCTCTGGAGCCCACTATCCACTGAGCCAAGCCTATTTTGGCCATTTCTGATGTTTTAAACCCAGTTTCTATGACTTTGTTCAGGTAGCCCTGGGAAATGAACCCAGAGGGCTCTTGTGGGCAGCCTCCACGTTCTAGAATCCGGTGCCCCAGCCATCAGCTGCAGAGGCACACACGTTCCCTCAGCCAAGACACCCCTCTCCCCAGCCCTTCAGCCATCCTGGTGAGACAAGGCAGACTTCAGCTCCTGGACACACATATCTCTGGTGCTTTTTATTCAACTCTTCGCTCAGAACATGCTTCGTGAATTGAGAAAGAAAATGTTCTGTGGACACAAGCAACACCATACTGGCTACTACCTACACACATTCCCAGGGTGGGTGGAGTCTGGTCCAGTACATCAGCTTCACAGCAGGCCTGGGGCACAGAAGCATGGAAACGGTGCACAGTGCCCAGGGAAGGGGTAGAGTAGGGAAATTAGAAGAAAAAGATTTTAGACTCCAACATTTCCAATTCCATCTCTGCTCTCTATCAGCTCTGTGACGTTAGAAAGTCTCAAAGCCTTGGCCTCCTCATCTACAAGATGAGAAAAAGAACACCCACACCATAGGGTTCTTCTGAGGACTAAAAGAGATCATCTATAGACTGATAGGATTTTTTCTTGAATTGCTCTCAGGCAGTCATCCACAGGTGTGGCAAGAGTTTTTTCTATATGGTTAGGCAATTACTTCTGCCTGAAGGCTAATTGTTATTCTTGCCTCTTAATGGGTCTCCTTAACTCCCCACCAGGGGCAAGGTGTTTTCCAATAGAGTGTGTCAACTGTTTTCCCCTGAGGATGGCCTTTGCAGCATGAAGGAATGATTTAGCGGTGGAAGCTTGGGTGTCTGCCTTCTAAGCTCTAACCCTAAAGCCTCTGATCTGGCTTTTGCTCACACAGCTCCAATCCACTCTGCTGTAGCACAAGGTGAGTGGCTCCACAGGGATTTTGTGCATTGGCCCTATGAGTGGGTCTCTGAATTTCCAGCTGTCTCTCTTGGCAGATAGCAACCCTGCTGCTTTTCACAGCTAGATGTTATGTGGTTACCCTTCTCAGTTTTGATTTTCACTGGGGGGGCTCAGATTAGGGATCAGATTTCAAGTTCTCAATGGCACCACCCCCAGCTATGATATATCTCTGAAACTTCGGTTGTCTATGAGAGCTTGGCCAGCCCTTTCATGCCTCTGTTCCTCCTACCAGTCTCTATGCAGTCTCCACTTTCAGTCTTTGATTTATCAGAGTTAACCTCCAATGAGTCTTCCTTTAATTATTCAGGAAGTTTTTCTGTATTTTATTTGTAATTCCAGTTTGGTCCTGGGATTGTGTGTCTGTCTGCAGCATCAACTTACTCTGCTGCCATTTTTAACTTCATCCTTCTTTACAGCTTAGATTTACCAAATAGAGATCTATTAAAAAGCTGAGGGCATATCCAGTTGTCTGGCACACAGGTTAAAACTTATGAATGTTTATTTCTGGATATTTTATTTTAAAAATATAATTTATTGATTTTTTACAGAGAGGAAGGGAGAGAAAGAGAGTTAGAAACATCTATGAGAGAGAAATATGGATTAGCTGCCTCCTGCACACCCCCTACTGGGGATGTGCCCGCAACCAAGGTACATGCCCTTGTCTGGAATCAAACCTGGGACCTTTCAGTCTGTAGGCTGACTCTCTGTCCACTGAGCCAAACCGATTTCGGCTATTTTTGGATATTTTCTGATCACTGCTGACCATAGGTAATAAACTGCAGAAAGGAAATGATGGATAAGAGTGGACTTACTGTTTTCTTTGAACCTATGAGCACAGAATATCTACATTTATCTGTGTCTTCAGTTTTTTTCTTCAGTGTGTTATTGTCTTGATTGTACAGGTGTTTCATTTCCTTGGTTAAATTTATTATTAGGTATTTTATTATTTTTCATTCAATAGTAAATGGGACTATTTTCTTAATTTCTTTTTCTGATAGTTGATATTATTGTATAGAAGCAACTGGTTTTTGTATATTAATGTATCCTGCAACTTTACTAAAATTGTTTATTCTAACAGTTTTTTTTCTTAAAGTCTTTGGGGTTTTATATATAATGTCATGTCATCTGCAAATAGAAACAGTTTTACTTCTTCCTTTTCAGTTTAGATGCTCGTTATTTCTTTTTCTTGTCTGATTGCTGTGGCCTACAACTTCCAATACTATATTGAATAAAAGTAGTTTTCTTATATATCTCATACCTCATATTTGTCTTGTTCCTGATCTTATTGGAAAAGCTTTCAGCTTTTTACTGTTGCTTATGATGTTAGCTGTGGTTTTTGTCATATATGTCCTTTATTATGTAGAAATACAAACTTTCCATAGCCACTTTGTTGATAATTTATCATCTATTGTGTTGATCATATGATTTTTATTATTTATTTTGTTAACATAGTATATGTCACATTGATTAGTTTTTGGTTGTCAAACTATCATTGTATCTTACTTAGTCATGGTGTATGATCTTTTTTACATATTGTTGAATTTAGTTTGCTAATATTTTGTTGAGGTTTTTGCATCTGTGTTCACCTGGAATATTTGCTTAGAAATTTCTTTTCTTGTGTGTCTTTGTTTGATTTTAGTGTCAAGGTGATGCTGGCCTTATGAAATGTGTTTGAAATTGCTTTCTCCTCTTTTAGCTTTGGTAAAGTTTGATAGGAATTGGTAGTAATTCTTCTTTAAATGTTTTGTAGAACTCACCACCTAAACCATGTGCTCCTGGACTCTCTGTTGGGTTATTGTAACTTTTTAATTTTAGGATTTTAATTTGATTCCTTTTTATATAATTTCCCTCTATTAATAGTCTCTATTTGATGAATCATCATCAGTATGCTTTTTAAAATCCCTTTAACTTGATTTCCTTTAATTCCTGAATATTTATAATAAGTGTTTTAAAATCTATATTTGTTAATTACACTATATGGATGCTTTCAGAAATGGAATTTATTGATTGTTTAAGTTTTTTGTGTTTTTATCCCCCTGTGTATAGGTCACATTTGGTTTCCTCATACTTTTTTTTGTTACAAAAGTTGGCATTTAAAATATATATTGTTGGTCTTCAGTTTGGACTTGGGAGCCCCAGAATGGCTATATCTCCCATCAAAGCTCTTTTGAAAATGTGTTCGTTTCTTAAAAATTTAAGTATTTTCCAACAAACAAACAAATACCCTATATAATAAAGATGTAATATGCAAATGGTCGTTAATACTATGAAGCGTAATGACCAACCATGTAACGACTGGATCACAGATCAGCAGGAGAGTGGGCAGATTCCTTTTTTGCATCTTTTGTGAAACTCTTTCAGTTTTCCCTCTAGTTTTCCACCAGTGAGATACAATGATTAATTTGTGTATGTTAAACCAATATCAGTATTAATACCACTTAATCATAATGTAGTATTTTCTATATATTGTTAGATTTGATTTACTGATTTTTTTCATAAGGAATTCTGCATCTGTGTTACTGAGGGATATGCTATGTTCTTGTTTTCTTATAATGTCCTTACCGGGTTTGGGAATAGGAATTAGAATGGTCTTGGTGAACTGTGTGTGCAAGGCATTCACTTTTTGAAAGAGTTGGTATACAATTATTATTTTTTTATATATGTTTACAGAATTCATCACTAAAGCCACCTAAACCATAGCTCATCCCCACTCCGCATGGAAAGCTCTTTAATTACAGATTCAATTTCTTTGTGAGCTATTTTTTTTTAAATATATTCTTGTTGATTTCAGAGAGGAAGGGAGAGAGATAGAAAGATAGAAACATCAGTGATGAGAGAGAATAATTGATCACCTGCCTCCTGTATGTCCCACACTGGGAACTGAGCTTGCAACCCGAGCATGTGCCCTGACTGAGAATCGAACTGTGACCTTTTAGTTCATAAGTCGATGCTCAACCACTGAGCCAAGCTGGCTGGGCAGCTATTCTTATTCTTAAACTTTTTCTTTCCTCAGTTTGATATGTTGGGTTTTCAAGTGTTTTGTATATTTCATGTAAGTTGTCTAATTTATGGGTTGAGTACTAATTACATCCTCTATAGCAGAAGTGAGGAATGTCTGGCCTGCAGGCCATAGAAGGCCAGCAAAATCATTTGATCTGGCCCTGCCCAGGGCATTGGGGATGAGTTAATTAAATGTTTGACCAAATATAATAGGATAATTTTTAAGTTAATAATTTTGTATGGCCCATGAATGATGAAATAAATATCCAAATGGTCCTTGGCAGAAAGGTTTTCCATCTCTACTTTATAGCCTTTCAATGGCTGAAGGATCTGTGGTGATGCCCCCTTTTTTGTTCCTGATATTAGTAATTTGCATTTTATTTATTTATTTTTTCTTGAGCATTTCTTGCTAGGGGTTTACTTTTTAAAATTGTTTTAAAGAACCGACTTTGGCTTTGTTAATATTTTTTGTTTTAAATTTTATTGATTTCTACTTTTTCTTCTGCTTCATTTGGGTTTAATTATAACTGTTTAAAAATAAAAACTTAGATTACTGATTCTTTCCAAAAAGTTTTCAAATGAATGAATTGAGGGCAATTAATTTACCTTGCATGACTGCTTTATTTGTATGCAATTTTTTTGTGTGTATTATGTATTCAGTTTCATTCACTTCACATATTCTGATGTCCTTTATTTAGAATTGTGTTTAATTTCCAAATATTTGAGAATGTTCTAGTTGGCTTTAAAAAATTTTTTTTTATTGTTTAAAGTATTACATGTAGTAATACATATTCTCCTTTTCCCCACCCTCCTTCACCTTCCCCCAGCCTTCCCTACCCCCTGTCACATGCCCTCCTCCCACCTCCACCAGTGTTTTGTGTCCATTGGTTAGGCTTATATGCATGCACACAAGTTCTTTGGTTGATCTCTTTCTCTCCCTCCCCAAAACTCCCCTGCCTTCCCGCTATAATTTGACAGTCTCTTTGTTGCTTTTCTGCCTCTGTATCTATCTTGCTTGGTTCATCAGGTTATAATGCTCTTTATTTTCCATAAATGAGTGAGATCATGTGGTATTTTTCTTTCATTGCCTGGCTTATTTCACTTAACATAATGCTTTTCAGGTCCATCCATGCTGCTGCAAATGATAAGAATTCCTTCTTTTTTATAGCAGCATAGTATTCCACTGTGTAGATATACCATAGTTTTCTAATCCACTCATCTGCTGATGGGCATTTGGGCTGTTTCCAAATCTTAGCTATGGTAAATTGTGCTGCTATGAACATAGGGGTGCATATATCCTTTCTGATTGGTTTCTAGTTTCTTGGGATATATTCCTAGGAGTGGGATTACTGAGTCAATGGGAGTTCCATTTTTAGTTTTTTGAAGAAACTCCATACTGTTGTCTACAATGGCTGCACCAGTCTGCATTCCTACCAGCAGTGCACGAGAATTCCTTTTTCTCTGCATCCTCACCAGCACTTGTCATTTGTCTATTTGTTGATGATTGATATTCTGACAGGTGTGAGATAGTACCGCATTGTTGTTTTGATTTGCATCTCTCAGATAATTAGTGACTTTGAGCATGTTTTCATATGTCTCTTGGCCTTCCTTCTATCTTCTTTTGAAAAAATTCTATTTAGGTCCATTGCCCTTTTTTTTTTAATTGGATCATTTATCTTCCTTTTATTAAGTTGTATAAGTTGGCTGTAGATTTTGGAGATTAAACCTTTATCAGTGATAACATTTGGAAATATGTTCTCCCATAAACTGGGCTTTCTTGTTGTTTTGTTGATGGTTTCTTTTGCTGTGCAAAAGCTTTTTATTTTGATGTAGTTCCATTTGTTTATTTTCTCTTTAGTTTCCATTTCCCTAGGAGCAGTATCGGTGAAGAAATTGAAGAAATTGCTTCGGCATATGTCTGAGATTTCTCTGCCTGTGGATTCCTCTAGTATTTTTATGGTTTCCCGTCTTATGTTTTAAGTCCTGTATCCATTTTGAATTAATTTTTGTGTATGGTATAAGTTGGTAGTCTAGTTTCATTTTTTTGCATGTATCTGTCCAGTTTTCCCAACACCATTTATTGAAGAGACTGTCTTGACTCCATTGTATCCTCTTGCCTCCTTTGTCAAATATTAATTGAGCATAGTGGTTTGGGTCGATATCTGGGTTCTCTATTCTATTCCATTTGTCTGTATGTCTCTTCTTGTGCCAGTACCAGGCAGTTCTGAGAACAGTGGCTTTGTAATACAGCTTGAAATCTGGTATTGAGATCCCTCCTACTTTGTTCTTCTTTCTCAGGATTACTGAGGCTATTTGGGATCTTTCTTTTAAATCCCAGATTAATTTTTGGAGAATTCTTTCTAGGTCTGTGAAATATATAGTTGGCTTTAAAAAATTTTTTTTAATTTATTTTTTAAATCTTTTAAAATTTTTTAATTGATTTTAGAGAGGAGGGAGAGGGAGAGATAGATAGAATGATGAGAGAGAACCACTGACTGGCTGACCCCTGCCTGCCCCCACACTGGGGATTGAGCCCTAAACCTGGGCGTGTGCCCTTGACTGGAATTGAACCAGGGACCCTTCAGAGTCCATAGGCTGATGCTCTGTTCATTGAGCCAAACTAGCTAGAGCGTAATTGGCTTTTTGATACTGACTTTTAGTGTTATTTCTCTGGGGACAGAGGATATACTCTGTATGATTTCAATACTTGATATTTATTGTGGCTTGTTATACTCTTGTTTTTGTTTTTTGTTAATCCTCAAGCAAGGATCTTTCCTGTTGATTTTTAGAGAGTGGAAGGGAGGAAGCATGGTGAAGAGGGGAGGAGGTGGACATCTATGTGAGAGAGACACATACATTGCCTCCCACACGCGCCTGGACTGGGGCAGGGATCGAACCTGTAACCCAGGTATGGCCCTTGACAGAAATAAAATCTGAGACCCTTTGGTGCATGTGCCAATGCTCTAACTACTGAGTGTACTAGCCAGGGCAGTCCTTTTTTTTTTTTTTTTTTTTAATGTTCAGAATACACTTGAAAAGAATGATTCAGCAGTTGATACTGTTCCTATGAATACCAATCAGGTTGAGTTGGTTAAATAGTGTTGCCCCAAATTTTTATATTCTTACTAATTATTTTTGTTTTTTTGCTGGATCAATCATAGAGAAAAATTTGTTGAAATCTACAGCTGTGATTATCTATTTTTCCTTTTATAATACCAATTTTTGCTTAATGAATTTTGAAGTTCTGTTATTAGATACATACATATTTAGTATTATTAAATCTTTTAGTTGGTTCAACCCTCTTATTATGCACAGTTCTTCTTTATTCCTGGTATACTGCTTGTTTTAAAGTTTACTTATAGTAAACTTTTTTCCAATCCCTTTGCTTTTGATGTATGTGTCATCATATTTCACAGTCTCTTGTAAACAAGATATAATTGAGTCTTGTTTCTTTTTCAAGCTGATAATCTGCCTTTTAATTAAAGAATTTAGTTTATTTTTATTTAACATGATTGCAAATATGGCTGTGTTTAATTCTACCATCTTATTGTTTTATTTTATTTGATCCTTGTTCCTTTGCTTTCCTAGTCCTGCTTTTGTTTTTTTCCTCTTTTATTGACTTTTTAGATATATCTGTTAGTGGTTACTTTAGAGTTGTGTTGTCCAATATGGTATCTAGGAACTACATTAAATTTAAGTTTAAAATTCAATTCCACCTTACATTAGCTATATATCAGGTACCCATCCAGTAGCCGTATGTGCCTATTATTACTGTATTAGATAGTACATATCACTGCCAGAATTCTATTACCTCTTGAGAGATTAAGAACAGGATTTATTTTGAGTCAGAATTACCTAGAGTTAAGTGTGGTAAGAATAATATTCGAGTCAAAAGATATGTGTCCACTACAAATAGCTTTGTATACATACTGTAGGCAAATAATCTTACTGCTTTTATTCTAGGTTTCTTTCCTTAAAATATGGGGATAACCATTTCTGCTCTTTCTGTTTCATGGAGTATTTGTGGAAAAGAAAACTATAAAATGGTACAAGTGCTTTATAAAGGCTAAAGTAGTTTTAAAAAGTAATAAAAATTGCTTGGCCTAGTTTTTTGTATTTTGTTTCATCTTCTAGGTTGCTGAAAGAACTGGAATCTCCTTCTTGGTGGCCCTTTAGCTTCAAGCTTTGGAAGATGCCATCAGACACAAATTTCAGGGGAGGCTCCTCAATGGCTAGTGCCAAAGATCTTAGAAAAGAAGGAATAGTGATTAGAATTCCTGCTGTTATTTCCCAAGGAACAGAATCTCATGTTAAACCAGGAAGGCTCACCATCCTTGTTTCTGGGTTGGAAATCCATGACTCAAATTCTTTGCTGTTACACAGATTTAAAAGAGAAGATGTAGATGACATTAAGATTCGCACACATTATGAAGTTAGCATCTGCCAATGGTTCATTGGGAAGCCAGACATAGCTTTTCATTTGATATCTGCCAAGATGCCAGAAGTTATCCCCATTTTGGAAATGCAGTTCAGCAAGAAGATTGAGTTTTTAGAAGATGCCTTAATGCTCAGAAGCACTGGAACCTCTTCCCCAGCAGAGAAGGGCTACTCAGTCTGGCAGGCAGGTAAGTGACCATCAACACAGCCTGTGCACAAACCTGGGAAATCTCATTCTGCCTGTGGTATGTACTTAACATGATGCATTGTAAATAAAAATACTTTCAGACCATTTTCCTTAGTACTTGCCAACTGTGAGTCTCAAATTACTTTGATTTATCATACACTCGAAAGCTGTAGAGGTTTCCAAATAGATCAGGAAGGATTTTGATGACCCTTTCAGAATAAAGAGAAGGTCTGTGTTTTCACTCTTCCCTCTCTTTGATTTGAGAATTAGCATTTCAGGGTCTTACCTAGCAGCAGTCCCCACCTGCTTTGCTGAGTCTCCATTCCTCCCACCAGTAACTTACTGAGCCTCCCTCTTGTTTTCCTTCTCATTTGATTGAGGTCTTCCCAGACCACCTTCCAGGTGTGTGTTCAGGTATCAGAATGACACAGGTGAGCAGTTTCCACCTTAGGGAAGAGCAGTTACAAAGTGCTATTTTTCTGCATTGTGTCTTTTAAATAACCTTTCAAATTTTAGAATAGTATCAGACTTGCAGAAAAAATTACAAGGATAGTTCAGAGTTCCTATGTCTTCCATACTCTTGTTGACACCCAACATTAGTGTCCTTTATTGTCATAACTAGTGAACCTATACGGATACATTGCTATTCTCATAAGTCCATATTTTATCCAGATTGTTTTATATTTTACTCTTTTAGGATCCCACATGATGTTCAGGCAGCGCATCTCCTTGTACCTTTCTTGACTGTCAGTTACTCAGACTCTCCTTCTTTGCTGGGGAAGTGGTAATGGATCCAATGTGTGTGGAATGACCTGACAGATGGATCTTTACCTCGGTGCTAATTTTAGCCTCTGGGTGGGAGGGATCCCTGCAGAGTGTCTTCTGCTCTGAGCAAGAAGATCCATCCTCCCTTTGGGAGACCACCCTGCCTCACAGAGTAGATGCACCTTACAGCTGTGGGTTTGGAGAGGCTCAGGTAATGAGAAGTGATGCGTTTGAAAGAAGCCAGCATGTTGAGTTTAGTAAGCAAGATGGCATCTGACTTGCTAGAAACTTCTCTGTGTCCTCTGCAAGCCTAGCGATGAGGGCCAATTTCTCACTGTCGCCTGTGTTGTGTCTGCCATAACCTCTGTCTTTGCTGTGCCACACTGGAAACTGCAGAGACAGTGGAGGTGGAAACAGTGACTGACATCTCAGAAATGGATTCCTCTCCTTGATGAGGTATTTGGGTAAAATATGTGGCCAGTAGATGGCAGTCTAGTAACAGGAGTCAGATACTTGCCTTGGGTGAGTAGAACTTTCCAGAGACCTCTGAGGTAATGTGTTGTGTAGGGCGGTGAGGGCCCTGAATGACACAGGTGGGCAGTTTCCACCTTAGGGAAAAGCAGTTACAAAGTGCTATTTTTCTGCATTGTGTCTTTTAAATAACCTTTCAAATTTTAGAATAGAATCAGGCTTGCAGAAAAAATTACAAGGATAGTTCAGAGTTCCTATGTCTTCCACACTCTTGTTGTCACCCAACATTAGTGTCTGTTATTGTCATAACTAATGAACCTATACAAATACATTGCTATTCTCATAAGTCCATATTTTATCCAGATTGTTTTACATTTTACTCTTTCAGGATCCCACATGATATTCAGGCAGCGCATCTCCTTGTTCCCTTCTTGACTGTCAGTTACTCAGACTCTCCTTCTTTGGTGGTCTTGATCATTTTTAGCAGTCGTAACATGCTCCCAGATTGTCTCCTGGTCCTGGAGTGACAGGTGTGGGAGGAAGACCACAGCAGAGCAGGCCATGCCTAACACTGTATTGGTTCTGGAACTGAGTTTTGTCCTTGTTGTTTACTGTCACCTTCTGAGAGAGTCTTTCCCTGACCACCTAATTAAAGACACCCTGGTCACCTGCTTCACTCACTCCATGGAAATCTTGCCTCACACTTGCCCTTTGGTGCCGCCCCTACTGCCCAGTCAGGTCCTCCTCGATGTCTCCTCCTTCCTAGGAAGTGAAATCATCTGTAAGTTTCCTTTCAGCTGGAACAATGTGTGCTTAGTTTGGTTAACAGAGGTAATTAATGACTTTAGAGTCAAAAACCATCTTATACTGAACCAAATTAATTTTTCTCAGAAGATATTTCAAAGCATTGAGGTAACTGAGTCAGTAGCTCCAGTGTCAACACAGCACTGGGGGTGGCCAAAGCCTTGTGCTGGGCGGGATCCCACTGAGCCCATGGCTTGTCCTGAAAAACATCTCTAACTTAGTATATTCTAGGAAGAAGTATCCTTCATTTTGGCTTTCTGGTTATTTAAGTAATACTCTTTTGCTAAACATTCAAAAAGAGTATGCCTCTGTCAGTAATATAGATATAGGTGTTGAAATGGACACCAGAGCACAGTCCTGGGCACAGAAGCTAGTCAGAGAGATCCTGGAGTGATGCTAAAAAAATAAACAGCAGGGCAGTTCCAAGCAAGTTCATTAAAAGGTGTGCAAATATAATAATCCTAGGATTGCTGCAGATGGAAGGGCCATGTGCAGGACCTGTGTGGGGTGGAGAGGTAGGTAGGACCAGCATGCTGGGGGTGGGGTAGGGGACAGACTGAGCACAGGTGCATGCTGAGTGAGGCCAGAGAACTGCTATTCTCACAGGCCTATGAAGTATACTTTGCCATATGTCATCACAGGTAATACTTTAACATCATGTGTAAGGTGGCCTCTCCTTTAGGCTAATAATAATTAGTAGGATATGCCCTCTGTTCTGCCATAATAGCTTCCAACCCAGCTCTGACAGTGCTTTCAACCCAGCTGCTGACTGACACTTTAGAAAAGGATTTTCTATATGTTACATCCAGTGCGGGACACTAGACTACATAGGAACACTACAGACCATTCTGATGAACAAGCCCCCCAGGATGTTGGAGTAGGTGGGGCTTTAGCAAGTGTAGAACACAAATTATGACATTGCTTAGAAGGGCTTCAACTAGCATTTTCCTAAAGAATGGCCTAGAACAGCAGATATTTGAGTGCATGGTTTGCAGTAATGTTTTGTCTTGTTCAACTTTTCTAGATCTAGAGATATGGTCCAGGTGTGGTGGCTCTGTACAGGATGTGCTTCTCACTCACACAGTTAGAGATGGGCTGGGGGAGGGCTGGGGTCTTGCCTTCGGCAGACTTACTCCTCTGTTGCCTGAGCTTACTCCTTTGGCCTGAGCTTACTCCTTTGGGCCCGGGACCCTGAAAAAACTACTTCCTGTCTCATCTCAACCTGCTTTTATCCTGAGGCCAGGCACTCTTCTTGTAAGAATTATTATTATTATTATTTTAAGAAATAAGAATAGCGGGCGCATTTTTGTGTGCAAGTTAGGGGTGACTGACTCTCCCATCAAGGAGAGACTTGTGCAGTCGATGTGTCCTGAAGGTCCCAGCCCTTCAGGCCCAGTGAGAGCCTTACCAAGACAGACTTGCTTCTCCATTCCTTAGCAGTTGCTCCAAGCCACTCTGATGAAAGGTGGCTCTGCACACCACCACTAGGGCGCTGGGAAGGAGGTGGGGGTCACCTGTTACCCTGCTGTGCCCCCATTCCACTAAACAGAAAGCTGCTTGGAACATCTGGTGCTGGTTCTCAGATCTGTGCACTTTCTGCCACCTACTCTCCTCTCCAGCATCCTAATCAGTAACTACTGTGTACCTGAGGTGGTCTGTGCAGAAGAGTAGGCAACAGACTCTAAGTGATGCCCTTATCTGAGTTCCCAGTGCCAGGGTACGGTGGAGTCAGTTCTTTAAATAAAGGACAGGTGGCACACCGCGGGAGGAGCTGTGAGCCACCTGATTAACAGCCTCTATTCAGGCTGCCCTTCTGCTCCTCGGGGACATTATCCAAGCAGGTGCTGTTTGAGCGGAAACCCATTCTGAGCAGTGCCTGGCCTTGTGCTCTTAGACTTTCCCTCCCTTGTGGCTCCATAGTTACCTTTGTTTGGCCTGTCAGCAGGCCATTCCAGTCCAGTGCTCTCCAGATCCGGACCATCCTGTGGGTTTCTGAGGATTCAACAACTACTATCTTAAACTTTAAATCTATAGTCTTTTCTCAAAGAAAATGATTACTCCTGGATATGGAGCCAGTTGTAGAATCAGACCCTAGGTATTTACAGTGTTTCACTGGGATCGTTGTGGGTTAAGGAAACCACCCTGGACTGGAATCGAAGGCAAGGCTTGGGCAGGGCCCCATAACTGCTCAGTTTAGCAGAGGCTCAGGGAGGGGACCAGCAGGCACAGAGACTGCAGATGGAGAGATGGAGAGATGTCGTTGGCCCAGAGAATAGGAACGATGTTTGTTAAGTCGCGAGTACTTCTGCATTGCGTGCATTATGGAGGATGTCACTGCTGTTTGACTTCCATTTCAGTGTCCAAGCCAGTGGACTGCACCAGGCACCAAGAGCCCTCCTCTGGGAGCCAGGAGGGCAAGCTGCTTCAGGTACAGATGAGGGAGCCACTCATTTCTGAGGAGGACACCCAGGAACTCAGACAGGTAACATGCATTTGGGGGCTCCATCCTCCCTTGCAGGTGACTCTCTTCTCTTTCCTGCCCAAAAAGGATTCTCCCTGGCTTGTACTCGCCTCTCACCCACAGAGCTGCTGAAACACCCAAGTGAGAGGCATCCATTCGAGAAAGACAGTGCCTTATCCCGAGTTCTTGTGCTCTGTCCATGCAGACAGCACAGCCTTCCTATGCTTCCACCCATGCACATATGTACACACATGTGTGCATGAGTGCTCATGGACACACATATTGGCTATGTATACATGTGCTGAGTTGGTACATATGTGTACGTGTGTGTTCGGTGCCTTGCTGAGTGCGTGTGTATGATGTGTGGGTGTACATGTGTGTGCTGAGTCTGTATATGTGTGAGCTTATGCAGTATACATGTGTGTACATGTGTACTATGTGTGAGCTGTGAGTTGTTTTTGTGTGCGTGTACACGTGTGTGCTATGTGTGTGTGTGCATCCAGTTGAGGGCATTTGTTCTGTCATCTCTCTCAAGTGCTCAACTAGATTCTGAAGAGACTGGCTATTTTGTATCCAGGAAGTTGAAATTTAATATTTGATAGAAATACTTTTAATTTGTCTTCCCTATGTTATTGCTGGGCAATAAAATGGCCTTTTTACCTTTTTAAATAATTTTGAAGAAAATACATAGACATTATTTCTTATTCTTAAATATTTCAGTATGTACCTTTAAAAGATAACTGTTTTTAAAAAACCAAAATTATGTCTGGCCAGTGTTGCTCAGTGGTTGAATGTCAGAGCACATGCCTGAGTTGTAGGCTCAATCTCAGGAGGGGGCTTGCAGGAGGCAGCCAATCAATGATTCTCATCATTGATGTTTCTGTCCCTCTTTCCTTCTCCCTTCCTCTTTCTGAAATCAATAAAAACATATTAAAAAAAAAGTTTGGACATTTGGATAAATAGGATCATATATCATTATGAAGCAATATTAAATTATTTATTTACCTAAAGTGACTATAAACATGTATCAAATAAAATCAGTGACAATATACTTTGAAAGAATAAGTAAATAAATAAAAACTAACATCATACCATGCTTACTTTAAGAAAAAATAAAAAGAATTCCTGCTATCATTAGATATCTCCCTGTCATCCTACTTCAGGAGCGTGTTGTGCATTTGTAGTTCAGAAGCCCGTGAGGCCTGAGCGCTGAGCCCGGTGAAACACCTTAATACATAGCTTGCCTCTGTCATCTTTTCTTTTTCCTTTGCAGTTTATTCATTGAAATCAGCATTTTGCAATTTGTACCTTCCTGACTTGGTTTTCCCAGGGTGAGCAGTATGTTCTCTTAGGTCAGTATATAGCTCTATGGCCCCATCAGACCCAGCTCTGCTTTGGGAGAGACCAGTTCATTGGTGCCACAGACACACCTGCAAGTCTGTTTTCTATGTGTCTGCCTAGGCATAGAGCCCTTTCTTTTTTGGGGAAAAAAGTGTTCATCTTATACTGCAGGGTAATTTTAAATATACATGTTTTGTCACTTTTTCCTCTTGGTCTAACTTAGTCACTTTTTGTAATGACATAGAAATGCTGCTTTATAGCTGCTACTAGCAAGTGTGGTAGTTTCTTAATTGCTTCAAGAACACGTGGCTCTTGTCTGCTCTGGGCTTGAGAGCCCTTGATCTGTAAAGGCTGATGTGCTCATGCTCCTGAGAGTGGGTGGGAGCATAAGTCTCAGGCTGGTGGGATCTGGAAGCTGCCCTCTCCCCCCATGGCGTTATTGAGACTGAGGAAGGAACCTGTGGCTTTGTGATGGGGGATGCAGGAATTTTACCTGTTAATTCTGAAGGTGGCTACCCAGTTTGAGAGGACCCTTCCTCTGAAAGCCATGAGTGATGGGAGAGGTCAGAAAAAATGCACCCACAGCCTCTGAAAGCACATTTCTGTGTAGTTGGTCCTAACTGTCACCAATAAGTCTTATTAGCAAGCCCGCGCATTAGTGCTGGAAACAGTGGCCAAGTAAGTCAGGACTGGCTTCAGGGCTGAGGAAGTGGTAACCAAGGACAGGGCTGCTATGGGAGGGACAGGGCTTTCTACTGTCAGCTGTTCACTCTCCCTCCTGCAGGGAGAGCCTAGTTTCAAGAGATGATCTTTTAGAGGTTAATCTCATGTTTCCTTATTTAGAGAGGAGATCTCACTGTGTGATGAAACTCAAGCATATGGAGGAATGAGTTAAATTTCTGGGGAGAAAAAAATGCACATGCATCCTAAATTCAGCTGTGTTTTCTGCTACAAATGCTATTAAAGTCATGTGAAATGGGTCTTGGTGACTTAAACTGCAATTGGTGCTGAGAGATAGTGTGCCAGACTTCCTGGGACGGCAGCTCCTTGTGGTGGCTATGGCTGCGTCACTGCAAGAGGACCCCTGTGGGGGCTGGAGAGCGTGGTTTGGCTGGAATGGGCTTGACAATGTTCCCTGATTCCTGTCTAAGGTGGGGTGGGCCAACTTCCCCTGCCTCAGAATGGTGGCTCTTTATTACAGTCTGTCACTGCCTCATGTTTGATGCAGCATTTGGAGATGACAAAACCAAACCACATTTGGCTTCCTCTGAGGGCATCTCAGTTTCATGGCCTTTTTTTTTTTTATAACTTCTGAACCTATCAACTCCTCTGTCTTGTCCTGCCTCCCTTTTTCACCAGGAAAGAACCAGATGAGAAGCTGGCATGAATCTGGTATTTTGGTTTATCCAGGCAGGTTCGGGACAGGCTTCCATCCTGGTGGATTGCAGGGAAGGCGCTGTGTGAGCCCCAGCACTGAAAACAGCAACAACAGGAGACTTGAGCTGATGCCCTTGACATTCCCAATGAAGAGGGCCACAATGTGGCTGGTCGGGGGGACCCTCGAGGGTGGATAGGCAGGGAGGACCTACAAGGGGTGTGGCACAGCCAGTGGGATTTTCCTGCCAGGTAGGGAGTCAGAAGTGTGTCCTGTAAGCAGCTTGGAGTCACTAAGGATTTTTTGAGTGAGGAGTGGTGGGATAATTTCAGACTTGAATACTTCTTCAGGTTCTCTTCTTGTCCTATGCCTCAGAACCTTCTCCAGACTGTTAATTTAATTTGTTAATTGGGGAAGGAGGTGTGGTTATGATGCTGTGTTTTTTTAATAGTTTTGATACCAATACAGATATTACCAGTGAGATGGGCCGCTTATTTCAATATCTGTTACTTTAATTGTGAATTATTAATAAACTAGAGGTCTGGTGCATAAAATTTGTACACTCAGGGGAGGAGGCCTCTCAGCCTGGCCTCTGTCCTCACAGTCTGGGAGCCCCTGGGGGATGTCCAACTGATGGTTTAGGCCTGCTCCTGCTACCACCACTTCGCTCACCAGCTGTGATCCCTGCTTCTGGCTGAGCAGTGCTCCCCCTGTGGGAGCACACTGACCACCAGGGGGCAGCTCCTGCATTGAGTGTCTGCCCCCTGGTGCATGTCATAGCTATTGGTCATTCTGCTGTTCAGTCAATTTGAATATTACCCTTTTATTATATAAGATGTTCCTTACATCACATCCTATGTCATTTCTAGATGCTAAACCATACTAGTTAACTGAGAAAAGGTGCTTAGTAACTTCCGACATCCACACACCGTTGGCATTTTAATAAGAGGACATGTGCCCTAGGATGAGCCCTGCATTAGGAATCAGGGTCCTAGCACTGCTCCTGGCCCTGCCCTGTAGGCTCATAGACCCAGGCAGGTTGCTCCTTCCCTGGCCTCAGCCGCCGCCACTGAAAGGTGAGGCCCTGGTTTCCAATCCCCACTGTCTACTTCCAAAACTGCCACGATGAAATGAAAGCTGAATTACAAAAAGTGCCAAGCTTTTTATTTTTTTATTTTTATTTTTTTTAATTAAATCTTTATTATTTAGATTATTACATTTGTCTCTCTTTTTTCCCTTCCATAGCTCCTCTCCACCAGGCT
>JAAGEH010000289.1:5573588-5593563 GCA_011751065.1 Lasiurus cinereus | reverse complement strand
GTGTTGATCAAATTTTTAATTCACTTAATTTTTAGATTCACTTGTTGATAGATATGTATTTGTTGTTCATAATTTTTTGGCTTTTACCTTTTTCTTCTTCCTCTTCTAAAAGAGTACCTTTCAGCATTTCATATAATTCTGGTTTGGAGTTGATGAACTCCTTTAGCTTTTTCTTCTCTGTGAAGCTCTTTATCTGCCCTTCAATTCTGAATGTTAGCTTTGCTGGATAGAGTATTCTTGGTTGTAGGTTCTTGCTATTCATCACGTTGAATATTTTTTGCCACTCCCATCTGGCCTGCATCGTTTCTGTTGAGAAATCAGCTGACAGTCGTATGGGTGCTCCCTTGTAGGTAATGAACTGTTTTTCTCTTGCTGCTTTTAATATTCTCTTTTGTCTTTTGCTCTTGGTATTTTAATTATGATGTGTCTTGGTGTAGTCCTCTTTGGATTCCTTTTATATGGGGTTCTGTGTGCTTCCTGGACTTGTAAGTCTATTTCTTTTACCAGATGTGGGAAGTTTTCAGTCATTATTTCTTTAAACAGGTTTTCAGTATCTTGCTCTCTCTCTTCTTCTGGCACTCCCACAATTCTGATGTTGGTACACTTGAAGCTGTCCCAGAGGCTCCTTACATTATCTTCCCATTTTTGGATTCTTTTCTCTTCTTGCTTTTCCAGTTGAATGTTTTCTGCTTCTTTATATTTCAAATTTTTGACTTAATCCTTGCCTTTCTCTAGTCTGCTGTTAGGACTCTGTATAATAGTTTTTATTTCAATCAGTGTATGTTTAATTTCTAGTTGGTCTTTTTTCATCTTTAGTTGGACCTTTTCCATCTCCTCTTGGGTCTCACTAAATTTATCCATCTTTTCTAGCATATTCTTGAAAAACCTTATAAGTGTGGTTTTGAACGGTATATCTAGTTGTTTTTTTTCCTCCATTTCTTTTGTTTGTGATCCCTTCCCTTGTCTTGCATTTTCACTATGCTGGGAGAACTTCTGTGTTGGATTCAGCCTTATGATACCAGACTTGAAAAACTGCAGAAGCCTCTCTGTTGAGCTTGGGAGGGGTGGAGTCTCAGGGCTTAAGGGACCGCCTTGCCTTTCAGTTGGCCCCGCCCTCCACGGCCCCTGAGTCTCACGTGACTGAGTAATGGCTGGAGCGGTCCCTGTGCGTGCACGCTCTCTCGCAGTGTCTCTAGACTGCTGTCTTTCCTGCTCCCCTGTGCTCCGGGACCACATGAGTCTGGGTCCCCAGGGTTTTGCTCGAAACTGGGGTCCAGTGGAGTCAGAAGTGGCACAGTTGGGAGGGTCTGTCTCCCACCCACTCCCAAAGCCAGCGGCACAATCAGCAGTCGGTCCTCTGCGCGAAACGCCTTGCGCGCCATCAGACTTCTGATCTTTTGCGACTCCCCTAAACCTCCGTGCACCTCTCCCCCTTCACAGTCCAAACTCCCCCCAAATGAGTTTCAGCTGGATCTGGGGTTCAATGTCGTAGGGCAAGGAGTTTAATGCCTTTGAGAGTCTCCATCTCCCTCCGCCAGAGAAAGCCAGCCAGGTTCACCGTCACCTGCTCTCTTCACGCACGCGTCTCTGTACCTCAGCTTTTTGCAGCTCCTCTGAGTCTCTGTGAGCCCCTTTCTTTCCTTCTAGTTGTAGAATTTCCACTCAGCCAGCTTTCCTGTGGTTCTGGATGATGTCCATTCTGTCTTTTAGTTGTAGTTTTGAAATTGTTATGTGAAGCAGCAGTGTAGGTGTTTACCTAGGCCGCCATCTTGGATTCTCCCCAAGTGCCAAGCTTTTTAAATATCCATTCATGATTTTTCTGTCTGCTCTATTGGTTAACTAGGTCATTGGTAACAATGAGCACATGCTTTGAAGGACAGCAGACATGCAGTACTCCCCACCCCACCTTGTCTGCTGTAGTCCCTCTGAAATCCCCGAACAGCTGTCAAAGCTCTTGTCACATTGAATGTGGTCACCTATCTAGCATAGACGTATGCTCTCTGTGGCAGTGATTATTCAGAGTGGGAGGGCCTGTCCAGGCATGTGCTGTGTGTTCTTTGCAGCTGACAGAAGGCTGTGCAGGTGCACTGGACCTCCCTCATATAGAAGCCATGGCTAAACCTGGGCTACATGGTCCAGATGCCCGTGCACATGAATCTTGGGATGCATTCTGTCCCTTCCACTGCCCTGGGCACTGTGGACAGAGAGGCACCTGCCAGATAAGGACCTCCAGAACTCCAGACCATGCCAGCATCCGGATAAGCCTCTTCTAAAGCAGCTGCATGGCTGCACAGGGTGGGACGTGGGGACAGGATTAAAAGGATGACTTGTTCTCCCTGGACCATTTTCCTGTCTTCTCAGTTTGCACTTTAAATGATCCCCAAGTCTTAAAATCAAGTGTTTAATTATTGAGTGCCTGGCTTTGGATAATTATATATATTTATTTTATATACTAGAGGCCTGGTGCATGGAAAACATGCATTAGGGGGATGTGTGTCTCTCAGCCCAGCCTGCACCCCCTCTCACAATCCAGGACTGCTGGCTCCCAACTGCTTGCCTGCCTGCCTTCCTGATTGCCCCTAACCACTTCTGCCTGCCAGCCTGATCATCCCCTAACCACTCCCCTGCCAGCCTGATTGATGCCTAACTGCTTCCCTGTCAGCCTGATTGTCCCTAACTGCCCTCCCCTGAAGGCCTGGTCACCCCTAACTGCTCTCCCCTGAAGGCTTAGTCACCCCTGACTGTTCTCCCCTGCAGGCCTGGTCCCCCCAACTGCCCTCCCCTGCAGGCCTGCCCCCCCCCCAATTTCCCTTCTCTGCTGGCCTAGTCACCCCTAACTTCTCTCCCTTGCAGCTTGATATTCCCCAACTGCTCTCCCCTGCTGGCCATCTTGTGGTGGCCATCTTGTGTCAACATGGGGCAATCATCTTTGACCACATCGGGGCAGCCATCTTGTGTGTTGAAGTGATGGTTAATTTGCATATTACTATTTTATTAAATAGGCTAGAGGCTTGGTGCATGGGAGGGGGCCAGCTGGTTTTCCCTGAAGGGTGTCCCAGATCAGGTTGGGGGTTCCCTTAGGGCATGGGGTGGCCTGGGTGAGGGACCTGTGGTGGTTTGCAGGCTGGCCACGCCCCCCCCCCAGCAACCCCAGCGGAGGCCCTGGTATTTGGGATTTATTTATCTTCTATAATTGAAACTTTGTAGCCTTGAGTGGAGGCCAGAATGGATGGGAAGCATGGCTTCCTCTATCGCCAGGGGCAACCCAAGCCTCCTGCTCTCTCCAGCTCTGTGGCTGCTGCCATTTTTGTTGGGATTTATTTATCTTCTATAATTAAAACTTTGTAGCCTTGATCAGAGGCCAGGGCCAGCCAGCCAGAGCAAGCAGGAAGCTTGGCTTCCTCCATCACTGGGATCAACCCAAGCCTCCTGCTTGCTCCAGCTCTGTGGCCATATTTGTTGGGTTAATTTGCATACTTGCTCCTGATTGGATGGTGGGCATGGCTTGTGGACATAGCAGAGGTACGGTCAATTTACATGTTTCTCTTTTATTAGATGAGATTATATGTAATGAATATGTATTATATATATTATGACCATGGTTTTTATTGTGGTAAAATATATACATAATGCAAATTTTGCCATTTTAACCATTTTAAGTGTAGAATTCAGTGATATTAGTTAGATTCAAAATTTTGCCATTTTAACTATTTTAAGTGTACAATTCAGTGGTATAAGTTAGATTCAGTGGTGTGTTTTTATTTATCTCAAAGAATTTTACTCATTTCTTTTTTTGGCCTAATTAGGTAGATTCACCAATACTTATTTTCCCTTTTTAAAAAATTTAAAATTGTTATAGCCATCTGGTGGATGTGAAGATCCATCTCATTATGGTTTTGATTTGCATATCCCTGGTGACTGACATTGTTGACCATCTTTTCATGGCTTTATTGGCCCTTTGTGTGTCCTCTTTGGAGAAATGTATATTCAAGTTTTTTTCCCCTTTATTAATTGCTGTTTGTCTCTTTAAATTGTAGGAGTTTCTTACATATTCTGGATATTAAATCCTTTTCAAATCTATGGTTTGCAGATACTTGTCTCATTCTGTGGGTTGTCTTTTGACTTTCTTGATAATGCCCTTTGATGCAATTCTGGTTCCAAACCTTGCTAGTGAGCTCCAATTTAATCCTGGCACTAACTACCCATTGTTAGAGCAGACCCCACAGTGGTCCTGGCCCCCAACAAGACTGCCCCTCCTTGAGACACCAGCTGCACTGGGGTCCACTTTTGACCAATGGGACTACAAATGTAGGTGGGTTCCCATAAACCCTCACAAGCTTGATAGTTCATGAGAGGTACTCACAGAATTTAGGAGCTCACTCTTCTTATGACTACAAAGGATGCAGATCGGAAACAGCCAAATTAAGAGACATCTAGGGTGAAGTCTGGGAGGGGCCTGCCTGGAGCTTTGTGACTTCCCCAATAGAACTGGTGTGCTACTCTTCTTGGCACATCAGTGTGTTCACCAGTCAGGTGGCTTCACTGAGCATTGAGGGTCCACAGTTTTACTTAGGTTCATGAAGAAGTCCCATTCTTCATTTTCTGACTAATTTTGTCATGAAAGGATGTTGGGTTTTATCGGTGTCTTTTCCATATCAATTGAGATGGTGTTCTAGTAACATGATTTATCTCATCGATTGATTTCCTTACATTGAACCACCTTTGTATTCTGGGATAATCCCTGGATTTTGTTTGCTAGTATTTTAGCATGGTGTGTTTTTATTTATCTCAAAGAATTTTACTCATTTCTCTTTTTGGCCTAATGGTTAAGAATATGTTAATTTAGCCTTGAGCAATTTGTTCAGAGGTTAGAGTGTTGGCCTGCAGACTGAAAGGTCTCAGGTTCAATCCTTGGCCCTGTTTCAAAGCATGCAGGAGGCAACCGATCCATGTGTCTCTCTCATGTCTATGTTTCTCTCTCTCCTCCTCCTCCTGCTCCTGTCTCCCTTCCACTCTAAAAAATCAATGGAAAAAATATCCTCAGGTAAGGATATTTATTAAAAAATAATGTGTTTATACATATTTGTGAATTTTCTAGTTTTCTAGATTTCTAGTTTTATTCCACAGTGTCATGGGAATTTACGTTTTATTAAGTCTTTTTTTTATGTCTGAGGCTTGTTTTGTGGCCCACCATATGGTCTGTCCTGGAAACCATAAGAAGAATGTGTGTGTTCTACTGATTTGAATGGAATGTTCTATACATATCTGTTAGGTCCAATTGATGTATAATGTTGTTTATGATCTCTGTTTCCTTACTGATCTTTTGTTTGGATGTCTTTATCCATTACCAATGTCATTTTATTAACTTTTTAAAATAGCAGGTATTAGGTGGTTTTTAGTACATGCCGGGAAGTTGGTTTGTATGATTTGTGAGCTAGTGTTGGGGAGAATGCTTAACCTTGTGTCCTCAGCAGCATATGTCTGTCTGTCCCATCTATAGCACAAGGTCTGGAGACTCTTTGTTGGAAACTTGGCTTGAGGTGGCCAGAGAATACCTTTGCCACATTAGCTGTGTGGCCTTCAGCAAACTGCATGTTTGCTCAGTATTCCTGTCGCATTTTCTAGGACAGGGTCCCTCCTCAAATCTGTGTAGGGATGAGGTGAGGAAGCTTGCACTGTGTGGGGTGGAATTTTTTCTTGAGCTCTAGACAAACATGTCAGTGGAGCTTTGATTGACTGTGACCCTGTCACTCCAAAAAGCCACAAACTTAATACATTTTTCATATGTTTCATACTCTGAGAATTGCCCCACTGAGGCATTTACTTCCACATGTAAGAGGAACTTTCAGTAAATTGAGTGTCTTACTTGGTGGGGATTCTTTGTTCTCTTAAAAACCTGATTCTTGTCATGGGAAGCTCTGTTTAGGGTCTGGTGGCAGGTTGGCTCCCAGGACTCCTTCCAGTCACGGGAGGTGCTCACCTGTGTTTGAGTTGGAGAGACCATTTATAACAGGACTGACCACTCCCTGCTGTATGGTTGTAGCCCTGATTCATCAAGCGGGTTTGTGCTCAGCTCTACCTTCTACCCTGAGGGGGCATGAGGAAAGGAGCATGCAGGGTCCCTACAAGAGAACTCTATGTCAGGGCCCAGGAATGCAGCAGGGGGATCTGATGGGACATGGGAGGCGGGTGGTCTATGAGTGTTGAATGTGACAGTTTGTAACCCAGAATGTTCTTTACATCCTCTAAAGCTTTAGCTGTGCTAGAAGCCTATTTTTCCCTCTTACCCTTCTCTATAGCATATTAATGGCCCTAACTGGTAGAACTATTTGGAGTTGCAGACAGCTTGATTTATCCCAGCTCTGTTCTTAAGTGGTTGCTAATCTCTTACTGCAAGAAAATTCACAGTCTTGCAATGAGTCAGCTTAATAACAAGATGAGGGCAGATAATCTAACTAATACTAAACTCATTTTAAGTGTTTAATATTAATATAGTAATACTCAGAATCCTGAATTTTTATTATGAAGTAAAGCAAAACTAACAATTAGAATTTTGTAGATATTTTGGAAATGTCAAGGCTCTCCTTCTGTGCACTATGCTCTTCCCTTGCTTCAGTGACACACATGCCTCAGCCTCTCAGGGGCGCAGCTCACAGCAGAGCTCAGGGTTCTGATGGCTTGGTGAGGCACAGGTATGTAAACAAATCTATTTCTTAAGTAGACCTAATCTACTGGGTAAGCTATTTTTCCATAACTTATTTTTTTTGTTTTCAGAAACAAAATGGAAGTGGTTAGAATGCTAAAATGCCTCCATATCTGTTCTTGTGTTGACCCAGACGGTGACTGTCCTGCAGTCCTGGATCTGTGGTGTTGGAGGATGGGGACGCCATAGTATGTGACCCAAGTAGAGGTTCTTACCCTTCTAGTAATGTCTGCTCTGCCCTGGGACACGTAGTGCCTCCCGCTTCTGCCTGAGTCTTCTTGGCTGCCCCACCCCTTAATCACTGACGTTGGTAAGCAGGCCCAGCATTTGCTTATGAGACAGAGCCTCGTGCACTGGCTCTGTGGGTACCTGTGACCCTCGCACTAAGGAAATGGAGTGCTCCTCTTTCTTCATGATCCTGTGCCTGGGCAGTGCTGGCACATGTGCTTTTGTGTCTTCCTGTACTAAATACACGTGTATTTCTTTGGAGTTTATAAGGTTATTTTCTTATAAAACTCAATGCCCTTTAAACCAAATAGTTCAACATAGGTATGAATAAGGCTGGAAAGAAGGCTCCTGGTTTGGTTTATTTATCAGTGTCACATGGACTCCGAGAAGAGTCCACTTTGAGCCTGGTCTTAGACTCAGAACCCTGTGAGGGCCCATCTGAGAGGCCAACTAATATTTAGAGACTGGCAACATCTTAAGTAGATGACTAGACAGCTTGTCATCCTGGGCCACAGAAGTAACAACTGTATTTAAGGTTTGGCCAGTCTTCCTCTTCTCCATTCTTTCCATCCCATGTTATATGGAATGCATGCAATGACATTTAATTACTTCAATCCCTGTGTTAAAGGAAAAAGACACAGGACCAGTATTTTGAGGTATAATAATTTAGAGGTTTACTCAGGAATTTTTTTTGTACACTTAGTAGCTGTAAAGATCTCTCTAGTATTTTTACAAAATTAATTTCAAATACATTTTGGCAGAGTATCTAAGGGTCTCAAAAGGCTGCATAGAATTCATGCTATAGGTAAGGCCATCCTCCAGGAGACTTTTTCCAAGTCAAAAAATTTGGCAGGAACCAGCCCTTGTTTGCACTACCGACTCAGTAAAATGCTCAACTTCTTTAGGCATGTCAGCTGTTCTTGCTCACAAAATAAATGGTATGTGCCTGTTATTACTGTGCTGCTTAAACATAGACTCGGGGAAGTAGGTATTCTTGCTTTTGCCACTGTTTAATTGTGGACTGGAAAAGAGGCAGTCAATTCATCCTTCTAAGGAAAGTAGCCAGCCGAGGGACACACAGGACACACAGGGACTGTCATGTGGCAATACTGAGCACTTGAAAAATGGCTGGTCCAAGTTGAGATGTGCTATATACATATAGCACATGCTTACTTCCTTTGTTTCTCATTCACACCAGCTTGCTAGGACTTCATATGAAAAAGATTATAAAATATCTCTTTAATATTATATCAATTTATTTTTATTCATTCATTCATTCATTCATTTATTTTTTTACAGCTTGTCAAATGATCTTTAATTGAAACATTTTTTTTGTAGTTCTTCACTAGCCAGACATTCCACTGCACCACTGTTGATATCACCTATGACAGTGGTCGGCAAACCACGGCTCATGAGCCACATGTGGCTCTTTATCCCCTTGAGTGTGGCTCTTCCACAAAATACCAAGTCTATTTTGAAGAAGTGGCGTTAGAAGAAGTTTAAGTTTAAAAAATTTGGCTCTCAAATTTCAATCGTTGCACTGTTGATATTTGGCTTTGTTGACTAATGAGTTTGCTGACCACTAATGTATGATATCATGAGAGTGGCGGCCATTAACATTGCACCCCACAGATTGGGTAGTCCCCAGGATCTTTTTAGTGATTCTAGAGAGTTCTCTAGCTAAAGATCAGTGCCACATCTTTCGGGCAAAGCTGACAATCTAATCAAAAGGGATATTCCCACTGTGCTTAATGTTTTTTTGCTTCTTTCTGTCTCTTGGCAGTCCTTTGAGGACTTTGATGATGAGGGCAGAGGCAGAAGGCTAGCTGGGCCTGTCTGTTCTCAATGGTCAGTTTCACTGTAATCCTCAGACCCTTCCAATCACCAGTTGCTTTGGTGATGTCATCACCCACCTTTTTTTGGAGATAGGCCCAGGGGGCCGAACTTGGGGGCCAGCGCAGATGTGGCACTCACTTCCCCACTGGTGTACCTCAGGTATATATATGACTTTGATTTCATTGGGGTCAAACTTGGGCGACATGGTGGAGGCAGCTGGTGTGAATCCACATTGGGGATAACCGAAGAAAGTTGCACCTGAGCCTCCTCCGAGCCAAAAGCTATATCAGTTTTATATTTGAAGTTGATTTGGTTAAGTAAAATGTATTATTAATTAATTACACTCATTTTTTTAGTTTTTAAAATGTGAGTGCAGTGGAACATTGGTTATCGAACTTAATTAGTTCCAGAAGGCTTATTTATTTATTTAATTTTTTAAATCCTCACCTGAAGATATTTTTCCCATTGATTTTCAGACAAAGTGGAGGGAGGGATGATGGGTGACGGGAAGAGAAATATCAGTGTGAGAAAGACAGATGAATTGATTGCTTCCTGCACACACTGGGGTCTGGAATTAAACCCACAACCAAGGTACGTGCCTTTGGGAATTGAACCCATGACCTTTTGATCTGAGAGCTGATATTCTGACCACTGAGCAACCGGCCAGGGCCAGAAGGCTCTTTGAGAAGTGATTCGTTCTAAAACCAAATAATTTTTTTTTCCATTAGAAAGTATTCACAGCACAATTTCCTGAGATACTAACAATGCATGCGAGGTTATCGGTAAACTGACTCATATTCACTCATTCTCATTTTTCACTTGTCAGGTCAAGAACCGAAGTTTTGTTCGACAACTGTGACATTTTCTGTGAACAACTTTGTTAAGAACTTAATTATTCAAGATGGAAGATACTAAAAAACTGCAGTTTGACCATTTAAAAAATTTTAAAAATTACAAATGTGGCTCTCCTTATACTGGACCTCTTGCCACTTTTGCTGAGGGGTTCTATGAGCTGGCATAGTCCTCCCTTGGTGTGTGAATGGCTTGCCAATCCTGGTGGTGGCCCTTTTGCCATTTTCTTAAAGGATGTTTTCGATTTCTCTCAGTGTCCTTGTATGTGACCTCTGAGTCATTGCACTGTGACCTCTGTATCTGTGACAGTCATGTCAGGGTTACACCAGGCGATGCATCCTGAGAGCTTAGGAAACAGACAAGTTACCCAGCACCTTAAGCCTAGTTTGTGAAGCAGAGTGACTTTGAGAATTGACAGAGAAAGGATAATTAAGGCACACCTCCAGGCCCCATAACTCAGCCTTATTTAGGATGACTAGGGAATGATGAAACAGAAAACAAATCTGTGTACACACTCTAAAGCTAATTTAATTTTCTGTGGGAGTGGTTGTTGGGGTGGAAGGAAAGCACCACCAGAGTCATTCACAGTGCTTGTCTGTAGGCCTGGTCTGGATGTGGATTTCAGTGGACTCTTCTCTAAGTTCTATATCCTGATCTGCACTGAAGGGAACCGTGGCTGCCTGCTTTGAGTCCATTTCCACCACAGCACAGCACAAAGTGGCTATTTACAGTCTGGGGCCTGAAGGACAGTTCAACTGGAAATGAACTTGACCAGACTTTGATATGATTTACAATGATAGAGGGTGCAGAGAGCTGTAGGGGTCTCTTGCAGCCTGATCACTCAGCTCAGGAGAAAGACCTCAGGAGTGTCAAACCAGCTGCACATGTGCGGCAAAGGCTAATCTCCAGGGAACATTTTGTACAAGTATCTGGTAGAGCAGTTTTCTTATCACACTAACAATGGAGGTAAGTTAGGAAGAGTTGACCAGAGAAAATGTCATGAAGGGACCTGCGTGACATGGTGGTGAGCTCTGATTTTTTTAGTATGCTGTTTGGGCCTCAGCCCTGTGAGATCATTTGAATGAGAGATAGAAAAGACCTCCTGTATTAGGTCTTCCAGCCCAGCCCCTCCAGAGCCGGCTGACCCTTTGGTATACTTTCCAAAGCATTGTCCAGTTTTTCAAGTGATTCAACTGATGGAGTTTCTACCAGCTCCCGGAGGGTGCAGAAAGGTGGATGGCCCAGTTATGATCTACCGGTGTCTCAGGATAAAGATCCAATGACGATGCTGTGTTTGGGGAGAGATGTGGGTGGCCTGCCTCTGCCACCAACCTGTGTGTGCATGGATTGACCTCAGCTCTGCTCGGTCCTGTCCCTTCCACAGATGGGTGCCACTGGGCACCTGCAGGCCAAGTGTGCTGAGGCTTGGCTGCGATACTATACGGCACCTCACAGTTTTCACATTTGTAATCTCATTGTAGCCTCATCATTCCTGGTTGATCTTATTATCCTGCCTTGACTCTATTTCTTGTTAACCTGATGAAGCAGTCCCCCCAGGCAGTGGGTGGTGGCCAAATGATCAGGTATTTCTTGTGATTCTAAGTGTAGAGCTGCCATGTGACAGCCCAGGTACCATCCCCACCTCCTGACACTAGATGGGACCATTTACTCTGCTCCCCCGGAGGTAGCATTGTCTTAGACCACCTGGTGGGACCTGGGGCTGATATTATTGTGGGGCACAATGTATTATTAACATACTAGAGGCTCATTCATGTACAGAGGGTGAGAGTGGGGGGATCTCTCAGCCCAGCCTGTGCCCTCTTGCAGTCCAAGACCCCTTGCCAGATATCCCCTGAGGGATCCTTAGCACTGCTATGGAGGCAGGGCTCCCACCACGGCTGTGGTGCTTGCCAGCTGTGAGTCCCGGCTTCTGGCTGAGTGGTACTCCCCCTGCATTGAGTGTCTGCCCCCTGATGGTCAATGCACATTATAGCAATCGGTTGATTTGCATATTAGGGTTTATTATACAGGATTATATAGGATTGGACTTGGGTCTTTTGGGGTAGTTATCCAGGCTGATAACTGCTGACATCCATTCCTATGTGGCATGGCAGTTGATCCCCTGGGACAAGCAAGGTTCCATAGTCTCTCATACTGCTTTTCTGTGTTCCTGCTGTTTGGCCTAACCAGTGATTGAAAGTTTCCCTAAAAGAGGCATTAACATTTATAGCAAGTAGTTGCTCATTATAATATCTCTTAAAACTATTCCTTTTGTCAGCTTGAAAATATTAAATGTTTCAACCCAGGCTCAAGTAACAATATAGTTAAAGTACATTTCACAATGCAGTTTGTCTCAGTAGACTTGTGATAAAACGGCCACTCTTACTGGTTTACCACTCTTACTGGTATGAAGGCTGACATGCATGAGTCACAAGTAGGGGAGGGCCTTCAGTGTAGCCTCCATCCTGTGGGCGCCCACCAGCCTCCCCCTGTGGTATCACTGGTTTGTGGCATTTCTGTGCCCTCTGTGTGTCCTCACCCTGGTCTCTTCTCTACCTCCTGGAGCCCCAGGCCTTGTGCTTCCCGGTTAGTCCCTTGTTTTTCAGTTTCTCAGGCTCAGGTCATGGGGGCCGGGGGTGCAGGGGTTGTGCTATGTGATTTGAATTATTAGTGCTATGTTCTATTGTGCCTTTTGTATTTGTATGTGAAATATTTTAAACACACAGACAAAAGGATTTTGCTTTTCTTTTTACATATTGTTTTTTGAGCTTCAGTGTTCAGTTAGGTAATTGGGTAATGAACATAGTGATTGGGCAGGAGCTGGAACTTGGATCCTAGTTGTTGGCTCCAGCTCTCTGGTTCTCCTGTGTCTGTCACCCTTCTACTACCACTGGAATTCCTCATGGATGTGGTAAGGCATTGTTGACACAGCATACTGTGGGCTGGAACAGTAATACCCCAGGGACTCAAGGTTAGTCTGCTGCTCGTGCCTGGAGCAAGGCCAGGGGCAAATGCATCATCTTCCAACAGCTCTTCAGTCAGTAGCAGAGCTGAGCTGAGACCCACACCCAAGCTCTGGCTTGGCTCCATCGTGGGACAGAAAGTGGATTATCCCCACTGACTTATAAAATTCTTTAAGCATTATAAAAATGGTGGAAAGAAGTATTGTCTATTTTGAGAGTTTAAGGAAAGTAAGCCTCTCCTGTCTTTCTGCTTCTCTTCAGATCCTTGGGAAGCTGAAGGGTCTTGCCTTGGATGCCCAGGCGGAGCTGGAGAGACAGGATGAGGCACTGGATGGCATTGCCACTGCCGTAGACCGGGCAACCTTAACCATTGACAAGCACAATCGACGAGTGAAAAAACTGACTTAGAAGGACAAGAGATGGTAGAGGTGAGAGCTTTTGATGAGAATTGCATCTCAGTATGTTGTCCTCAACCCCTGCATGCTGCCATCAGATGACGACCACAGGAGGTCATTCTCAGGGCCAGAGAAAAACTTGTGGTCTTGCCTCAGAGGCATACTGGCCTCAGGACAAAGGCTGCTGTGAAGGCCCTGGGCAGCCACGGAGGGGTCCTCTGCAGGGCCCTGAAGGTGCAGCTGCAAGAAAGGAGTTCTGCCTGCAGACACAGCAAACGGCATCCCGCCAAGACCTCTCGAGCTGCTAGTGCTGTCAGGAGCATCCATGCACTCTAGCACGTGGCTGAATCCTAGTGAGCCCTACACAGCTGCATGGTGGCTCTTCATTCCGAGGCTGGTCTGCACCCAGCACTGAGGGAACACTTTGCATGGCTTTATCCCAGGTCTCTAGCATCACCAGTAGCTGCATTATCATCCTTTCTCCACTCTTGTTGGGCGTAAAAGAAAGGTTTAAGCCTCTGTGAATAAAATCTGCTTTTTTCTAACTTCAGGTCTAAGTACTGCAGGTGTACCTTGTGTCAGCACAATCCCTTCTCCAGGACCACATGTCTGAGCCTGCTCCCCTCTGTGGGCTGCTAAGCAACCCACCACCCTCACTTGTTCCATCTCTCTGGTGGGCATGCCAGTTTCTTTTAATTGTATATTCATTTTCTAACTGAAGCTAAGAGTCTAGCATATCTTAAGGTCATCATATACTAGTAAACACCTGAAATACTTATTTCACTACCCAGTTTTTAGCCAAAGGTGAAAGTAGTACATATTGCACCTGTTTAAAAGGTTTTGATTTTTGCTTTTACTGTCCCATTTCTATCCAGAAACAAAAGAGAAATGCTAGTGTTAGGATTTTTTGTGAAGATACACATTGATGCTGCTTTTTGCTTGGAGTCCATGAGCAGGCCCCTTGGGGAATGAGAGGAAAGTGGAGGAGTGTGTATCTCCCAGACCGCTTTGAAATAGCATCCTGGGAGGCTGTACACAAAGAGGCTCCTTAGATCTTGAGGAGTGTCTACAGTTCCTAGGATGGCGCCTTCAGGCCCTGTGCTGCCGTGTTTGGAGTCCTATTTGGGTTTAGGGAACTTCCCTGGGCAGTGCTAGATTTCTGAGCTGACCTTAGCAAGTCTACACAGAGTATATGATAACAGGAGTGTGTTCTCCAGGTCTGGAGGCCTGAAGTACAAGGTCAAGGTGTTGCAGGGGTATGCTCCCTCCTGAGGCACTTAGAAGCTTCCAGTAGCAGAAAATCCATCTGAGTTGATGATTGGAGCCCATAACACAAAAACCTACCTGTTTAAACCTACTAACAGTCGCCAAGCTAAGGCAAAGCACTAAAAACCCTGACACTAAGAACTCGCACAGCCCCTGCTCCCCACCCAGGTACTCACTTTTGCCTCCCACTGCTTCCCACCCCAGGTGCACTAACTCCCCCTTTCCTGGCCCCTCCATACCAGGTGCATGAATATTTATCTTTCTTGACCCCTCCACTTAGGAACACAAATTCCAATTCCTTAGACTAGCACATCCAAGGTGATGCATCTTCACACTCCAGTGCTCCCACTGCCAGTTCTCTGTCTTCATCTTCACTGCCCCCCTCACTTAGTGCAGTCTTCCCCTTATACTTTCACCCTAGGGATAAACATGAGGGGAGTGGACCTTATGATGCTCAGATGCTAGACCGGAGAAAGGAGGTCAGCAGGCAGGCTAATGATCTCTTGCTTCCAGATAGCATGTGCCCTGATGGCTCCCACCGAGTGTATCAGGTCATTAGACCTTCTAGAGCCATTATCATCATCATTATCATTAGTTGGCATAGAGCAGGGTGTCTCCAGCCCTGCTTTCCCTTTCCTGAGTTGGAGCTTACTCTCTGATATTGATTTTGGGTCTGTGTGTGGGGTTGAGCTCTTCACATGCATATTCCTGTACCAAAATCTGTCTGCCCTTTACCTTGTCAGTATTTTTGTCAGATTGTTGTCACCCTGTAAGGTGTGTGCAGTTATATCATGGTCGACAAACTCATTAGTCAACAGAGCCAAATATCAACAGTACAATTGAAATTTCTTTTGAGAGACTCATTTTTTAAACTTAAACTTCTTCTAACACCACTTCTTCAAAATAGACTTACCCAGGCTGTTTTGTGGTATTTTGTGGAAGAGCCACACTCAAGGGGCCAAAGAGTTGCATGTGGCTTGCGAGCCGCCGTTTGCTGATCATGGCTCTATATGAAGTAGACACAGTGCAAAGTCCTTCGAATGCAACTAAATGAAACGGCTCTGACATTTCATCAAAAAAGGCTGATTCTACCCCACTGGTGGTGTTCAGTGATTGAGTGTCAACCCATGAACCAAGAGGTCACAGTTTGATTCCTGGTCAGGGAACATGCCTGGATTGAGGGCTCAGGGATGTCCTGGAGGAAGCTAGTCAATGATGTTTCTGTCTCATCCATGTTTCTCTCTATCTCTCCCCCTTCTTCTTTATCTCTATCTCTTCTTTTTTCTCTCAACATCAATAAAAAGGGTGGGGGGGCTGATTCTTTTGTTAGCTGAGGGCAGGGGTCAGCACATTTTCTATAAAAGTACAGGGAGTAACTGCTTCATCTTTTGAGCCTTATTGGTGTCTGTCACGACATCTTAGGTCTGCTATTTACATGAAAATGGTCTGGACTTGTGAGCAATGAGTATGCTGGTTCCAATAAAATTACCTGTGAAATTAGAATTCCATGTGTCACACAATGTTATTCTTGTTTTGATTTCCTTTCAACCAGTGAAAATTCAAGTAGGTCCTTAGCATGCAGGCCACAGAGCAGCTGGCTGCTGAGCTTGCTTACCTGCCCAGCAGGTGTGATCTCCAAGGCTACAGCCACAGTTCAGCAATGTCTGTCCTGGAGGGTGACTCACTGCCAAACTGAAGAGTGGCCTGAGCCCTCTGCATGACACTGCTGCTAATGCCAATGCCAATGCCAGCCCAAGTTTACGGCCAGGAGACCTTTGCCACTTCATTTTCTGGCTTGCTTAGCTGTCCAGAGCTTTGAAGACATTTGGTCCCATTCCTGTTAAAGGCAGAGCTTGGAATAGGGGTACAGTGGCGGGTGAGGGGTGGGGGTGAGGCGGCAAGATGAGGAAAGGCCTGTGCTGGTTTTCACAAGTGATCTTCTTGGATGCCCCAAATCAGCACAGAGAAATTTTAGGAGAAGAAAAAACAAAAACCCATCAGTCCTTGAGATATTTCCAAAAACCACAGAAAACTCAACTGTATGCAATCAGGGTGGGGGTTTGATTTGGTTTAGAGTTGGGTGAAATGCCCTCCAGGAGGCAGCTGTATTACGTGAGACCACTTTACAAGGAGGCCCCTCTGAGCCTCACGGCCTCACCTGGGAGGAGCCCCCTCTCCTTTCACTGCTGTCAATTTAATTATTAGCTGTAGGTTTTAGTAAAACTTGAAAGACACCCAAATTGTAGTTAGGTTTCACATTTGCAACTGATCTCCACATCCACATATTTCCAGCTTTTGGCACTCTTTTGGAAACGTGGAATAGTAATGGGCTTGTCAAGGAGGCAATTTTCCTTGATTCATTTTGAAAGTGAAAAGCCACAAGGCTGGTCCTCCAGCTCCTCTGAAGGCCAGGGTGGTCCAGAGGATCATTTGGTCTCATCCTGCCCTCAGCTTCCTCAGTGAGAAGCAGGCCTGTGAGGCAGAGCAGGGAAGCATCCATTCTCAGGTACCAGGAGCTGCTTGCCGCTGTGAGAGCCACAGAAGCTCATGTATAGTTTCTAGAGTGAAGGCCACTGAGCCTAGACAGAGAGACCTGTGCTAAAGGGCCAGGACCTAGGAGTAAGACTGACTTAAGGCTGGACTGCACATTCAGGGCTCCTGTGGATGTGGGCACGCATCCTGAAGCTGTGGCTGCCATCCTATCATGCACAGCTGCTGCCCTTAGGTACCAGTAGCACAGGATCCTCCAGCATGGTCTCCCATTGAGTCTTAAGCAACACCTGCTCTTCAGGGCCCTTGAATTTTATTCACCATCTCTTATCCCCACCTCTACCCCTTCCTATCAGCCTGCAGGCCGAGGTGGTCTCTGGAGGCTTTGAGGCTTTGCCTGATCTACTTAGTCAGAAATTAGTGTTTTACACTATCCTGCACTAGATATTGAGAAGAGAAAGGGATCTATGTAATGCAGTCACAGACCCATACAAGCAGCCAAAAGGAGGAGACAGAAATGAAATGAACAAGACCCATAAATGAAAGAACAAGAGAATTCTCTAGAAGAAGAGTTAAATGAAATGGAGATAAGAAATTTATCTGATATAGAGTTCAGAGTAATGATGGTAAAGATGCTCAACAGCATGAGAAAAAAATGTAGTAACTATGAACACATAAAGAATGACATAGCACAAATAAAGAACACATTGGATGGAATACCCAGTAGACTAGAGGAAGATGAGGATCAAATCAGTAAATTAGAAGACAGGGTTAAAAAAAATCAGAACAATAAAGAAAAAAATTAAGAAAAAAAACAGGAGGATAGTTTAAGGTAGCTGTAGAACAATGTGAAATTCGAATAACAGGTTTGCCAGAAGAGGCAGAAAGGGAGGAAACGACAGAGAACATGTTTGAAGAACTAATGGCAGAAAACTTCCCTAACATGGTAAAATCCTGGAGAGGGAAGTGTCCCTTCTGCTCAAGCAGGGTCATGTTTCAAGCCCATCCTATGTTTGCAGAAGCCCAGCTGTGTGCAAAGGAGGTTTGGGCCTGTTGGGTGTTCCCTGGATGTGCACCAACAGCTTGAGACTGCTGCTTTTGGGGGAGGAGGGGCCTCTTCCTTTGTATACTCTCAATTGCCCCACTGCCTCAGCACTCCTTTTGTTTCATGTCCAGCACATGCAGCTGCTGCTGGGAAGTTAATGAGGCCAACCCTTGTCCAGAGGCTCTGGGTCAGATGCCCTGGAAAAGGGTGCTGGAACAGCCATTGCTGGGCTTCTGCACCATGCGGGTGAGGACAAACACAAAGCACAGCCTCATGAGGTCCCTAGGATGCAGTAGCTTGAGCCTTGGGCTGCATTTTCCAATGAAAGTGATGCGCCAGAGCAGTGGTTGCCAACCTTTCAGACCTCACGGACCACCAGTTGGCGACTGCTGCTCCAGAGAGTGATTTGGTTCTGAATGTGGGACAACAGCATTAAGACGCTCCACTAGGGAGTGAAGATTAGAAAAGAGAATGATGGGAGAGGGTCAGACAGGGCCCATTCCTAGTACCCAGTAAGTGCTTCATCTGAAAATCAGATGTTCATGTCTGTTCCAGTGCTCAGAGGGTCCCCAGTTGGGAAGTCTGTTTATTCCTTTTACAGATGAGGGGATAGACACTTGCACCTGCCCAGGATTCATGCTTGGATCTCCGGCTGCTTCTGTCCTCTATCTACACGCTAGGTCCTGACTGCTCAGGATAGTGAGCCTGCAGGGTAGACAGTGGTGAGAAGGAAAAGGGTCCCAGGTTGTGAGATAAGGCCAGAACAGGCCAAAGCTGCTCAGGGTGTACATACATACCAGAGTCTACAGGTGCAAACTCACCTATTCAAGGACCACCATCTCAAGAGTAAAGTGGTTTCCTACCAGAGGTGGGAGCTGCCTGCTGAACTCACACAATGCCTTTCTTCCCAGTGATCTTATCCATGGGGGACATGGCCCTGACAAGGTAGGAGCAATCTGGGGGGATGGGAGGGTGGGTGGATCAAGATGCCCTGGTCTCACCAGCACAAACCAAAATAAGAGAAATACCCAAACCAGCATCTCACCACTGTGCATTGCTAGAGTGTGTGGTCATGAGGAAAGACCACTGCACACCCAGGGCTCCTGCGGATGTGGGCATGCATCCTGAAGCTGTGGCTGCCATCCTATCACATATCCTATCACATCCTATCACCTAAGGTGCTAGTACCTTAGGACTGCAACTGTGTGTGATAGGATCTCATCCAAGCTCTCACCTATGGATATGCAAAATAGACTCTGCCTATCGAGCATCTCAGACTGGCCTGAGGCTGCCTTTAGTCTACTGCCTACTCAGCTCTGCTTTATCACACTGCCCAACACACGAACATCACCATGAATGAGGTCTCCCTGTCACCTAGTACTCAGTGTACACAGACCCCACAGCATGATGGGGTCTCCATGTCACAGCTCTCACTGTGCACAGACCCTAGAGCATGGTGGGGTCTCCTCATCTCCTGGCTCTTCATTCTCCATTGACTTCAGAATCTTCCCTCCCAACAGATTATTCCTCATAATCTGTTCATCTTAAGAACTTTAATCTTAGTGCATCTGCAGAGATACCTTTTCAAAGTAATGTAATATTGCAGGTTCCTAGAATTAGGGCTTGGGCATATATATTTTAGGGAGCACAAATCCACCTATGATACTCTATTTCTGCCAAATTCACATTCTGCCAAGATGGCGGCATAGGTAAACACCTACACTGCTGCCTCGCACAACAATTTCAAAACTACAACTAAAAGACAGAACGGACATCATCCAGAACCACAGGAAAGCTGGCTGAGTGGAAGTTCTACAACTAGAAGGAAAGAGAGGGGCTCACAGAAACCCAGAGGAGCTGCTAAAAGCTGAGGTACGGAGACGCGCGCGCTGAGAGAGCGGGTGCCGGAGTACCGCCGGGCTGGCTTTCTCTGGCGGGAGGGAAACGGAGACTCCCAATGGCATTGAACCCCTTATCCTACGACACTAAACCCCAGATCCAGCCAAAACTCATACGGGGGGAGTTTGGACTGTGAAAAGGGAGAGGTGCACGGAAATTTAGGGGAGTCGCAGAAGATCAGGTCCAGTCTCACACGCGCACGGTGCTGCGCGGAGGACAGACTGCTGATTGTGCCACTGGCTTTCGCAACTGGGCGGGAGACAGACCCTCCCAACTGTGCCACTTCTGAGTCCACTGG
>JAAGEH010000289.1:5493717-5573188 GCA_011751065.1 Lasiurus cinereus | reverse complement strand
TCAACAAGTGAATCTAAAAATTAAGTGAATTAAAAATTTGATCAACAGAATAAACTGGTGAATATAATAGAATCAGGAGCACAGAAAGGGAGTGGACTGATAATTCTCAGTGGGGAAGGGGTGAGGGGTGTACAGGGAGAGACTGGACAAAAATCATACACCTATGGATGAGATCAATGGGAGGGAGCTAAGGGCAGAGGGAGGGGTGGGAGCTGGGTGGAGGGATGCTATGGAGGGGAAAAAAAGAGAAACAAATGTAATAATCTGAATAATAAAGATTTAATTTAAAAAAAATTCACATTCATCCCACATATGAAATATATCTATTCCATCCGAACATTTCCAAAATTTTCAACTATTATACATCAGATCTTTGTCCAAAAATCTCACCTATGTATCATCAGCTTTAATCTCCACATCCAACATGGGTGTTAGTACAGTACATCCTGAGGCAGAATTCCTCTCCAACTTTGTGAAGTCAGAAAAATGAGCTATTTCCAGATATAGATGTGGGTGCTCCTACTTCAAAGGGGAAAAATATGAAAATCAGAGCATGAGTTCCTGTTTTGTTCTGACATAAGATCTGGGAAATTGCACTCTATCTAGCAAGTTAAAAGCTGTACAACCTGAAAATCAACAACTCTTCTTTGATCCTTTAAAAAATGAGGCCATAGGGTAAACCCCCAAAACTAGAAAGACAGAGGTGAACCTATAAAAAATCACAACTTACCACAGAGAAACCCATGAGCAGAAATGTCTTGGGGAACCAGTGCTGAAGCAGGAAACCCTGAACTATAACTGATAAATGCTGGAGGCTCAGTGTGGACAAGACTGAGTGCAAAACTCCAGGAGAGAGGGGGTTTAAAAATGGTGGCAGAGTAAATGGATACTTCACAGACATGCTCTCAGGACCAAATTGGAAATACAACTAAAATACAGAAAAAGTTCCTGAATAATCAACAGAAGACTTGCTAGAAAGAACCCTGGTAACTGAAAACAGAAAGTGGAGACAACATAGAGACTGGTAAGAGGGTTGGAGGTGTGAAGAGGCTGGCTGGGTTCCACAGACACAACTGATGTTCCAGAGAGATATCTCAACTGTGGGGAGTTGCCACTAAGAACTCTGGGATCTAATCCCCAAGCCAGTGGTGTGGGAGGGGGGGAGAGGGAAGAGGGCACCAGCAGAGGGCACCAGAACTGAGAAGTATACCCACATCTGGCTGTGAAGAGCAGTGAGGTTACTGTCCACCAGGGAGAGACTGCTGAGAAGGCAGGAACCCTCTTAAAGGACCAACACACAAAATTCCCTGTGTAGCCACTCACCTTGTGCTCCGGCAGAGGGAGGGCAGAGTGGACTGAACCTGTGTGAGAAGAAGCCAGGATGGGGTGCTCAAGGATTAGAGCTCAGAAAGCAGACACCCCAGTATCCTGTGCTGAGACATCCCCTCATGCTGCAGAAGTCATCTTTCTCATGCAGTCATTTGCTATCACACAGATTCAGGAGTCACAGAGAGTTCCAAGCAAGAAGAACCTAAAGAGGCCCACACCCACACACATCATAATTAAAATGCCAAAAACTAAAGACAAAGAATCTTAAAGGTATTGAGAGGAAAGCAAACTGTTACCTATAAAGGACCTCCAATAAGGCTGATACCTGATTTCTCATCAGAAACTTTATAGGCCAGAAGGCATGAAGTACTCAAGGTAATGGAAAGCAAGGATCTGAAACCAAGATTACTATATCCAGAAAGGCTAGCACTCAAAACAGTGAAATAAAGAGCTTCCTGGACAAAAAAGAAAAAGAAGAAAAAGCTATAGGAGTACATCACAACCAAACCAGCATTATAAGACATGCTTCTGCTGTAATGAGAAGAAGAAATGGAACCTATGCATACCTATGCAGAAACCTATGCATACAAAATTAAAATGGCAATAAATCAGTACTTAATAATAAAAGTAAATGGATTAAATGCTTGAATCAAAAGACATAGGGTTGTTGAATAGATTAAAAAAAATGACCCAGTTATATGCTGTCTACAAGAGTCCTACCTTGGGACAAAAGACAGATACAGGATGGGAGTAAAGGAATGGAAAATAATTTTTCCATGCAAATGGGAAAAATATTGGAATAGCAATATTTATATCTGACAAAATAGACTTCAAAGTGAAGGCCATCACAAGAGACAATAAAGGTCACTACCTAATACTAAAGGGATCAATCCAACAAGAGGATATAAACCTGGCAAACATACATGTATCCAATACAGGAGTACTTAAATACTTTAAAAAAAAAACACAAAACACCACTTCTACAGGACTTTAAGGAAGAGATTGACAATAATACAGTCATAGTAGAAGACTTTAACACCCCACTGACTTTACTGTTTAAATCTTCCAGACAAAAACTTAACAAGGAAACATTGACTCTAAATGACACAGTGGATCAGATGGATTTAATTGACATTTACAGAATATTTCACCCCAAATCTGCAGAATATACATTCTTCTCAAGTGCACATGGGTCATTCACAAAGATAGACTACATGTTAGTACACAAAACAAGTCTCAACAAGTTCAAGGAAATTGAAATTATATCAAGCATCTTCTCAGATTACAGTGGAACAAAATTAGAAATCAAATACAGTAAAAACACCCCAAAATATTCAAACAAATGGAGGCTAAAAAGTATATTATTAAACAATGAATGGGTTAACAGCAAGATTAAAAAAAAAAAAAAGGAACCAAAACCTTCCTGGAAACAAATGAAAATGAACACACAACAACACAAAATCTCTGGGACACAGCAAAAGCAGTACTGAGAGGGAAATTCATAGCACTACAGGCCTACATCAAAAAACAAGACAAATTAACAATAAACTATTTAACCCTACAACTTAATGAACTAGAAACAGAACAACAAAAAAGCCCAGAGTAAGTAGAAAGAAGGAAGTAAAAGGAATTAGAGAAGAAATAAATGACGTATAGACTAAAAAACTTTTAAAAAATCAATAAAACCAAGAGCTGGTTCTTTGAAATGATAAACAAGATTGATGGACCATTAGTCATACTCATCAAGAAACTAAGAGAGAGGACCCAAATAAATAACATCTAAAAGGAAAGCAGAGAAATGACCACTGACACTAGAGAAATACAAAGAATTGCAAGAAAATACTATGAACAACTACATGCCAACAAGCCAGACAGGAGTTTAAGGAAGAGATTGACAATAATAGAGTCATAGTAGAAGACTTTAACACCCCACTGACTTCACTGTTTAAATCTTCCAGACAAAAACTTCTTCCAGACAAAAACTTAACAAGGAAACATTGACTCTAAATGACACACTGGATCAGATGGGTATAATTGACAATGTAGATGAAATGGACAAATTGTTAGAAAAAGCAATCTCCCAAAACTGAATCAGGAAGAATTAGAAAACCTGAATTAGCCAATAACAACTGATGAAATAGAAGCAGTCATCAAAATAGTCCTAGCAAACAAAACCCCAGGTCTGGACTGCTTCACTAACACCTATACTCCTCAAAACATTTTCTGGAAACACTTCCAAACTCTTTTTATGAGGACAGTATTATCCTCATCCCAAAACCAGAAAAAGATACTACAAATAAAGAGAATTACAGGCCAATATCCCTGATGAACATAAATGCTAAAATCCTCAATAAAATATTAGCAAATTGAATCCAGCAATATATTAAAAGATCATATATCATAACCAAGTGGCACTCATCCCAGGGATGCAAGGTTGGTACAATATTTGCAAGTCAATAAATGTGATACATCACATATGCTGAATGATAAAAATTACATGATCATATAAATAGACACAGAAAAAGCATTCAACAAAATTCAACACCCATTTGTGATAAAAGCTCTTAGCAATGTGAGAATAGAGGGAGCATATCTCAACATGATTCAGACCAGGTGGGGAGATCACACCCCGCTTTTCCAATAGTAATAAATAAGCCTGTGGTCTGAGCAGTACAGGAGGTTGGCCAGGAAACAGGCCAGGACTTTCTCATAGGCCCCCAACTTCATGTCATTGATCCCTAGCTCCTCATTTTGATCAAACATGCATTTATAACATCCCACCTTCATCTCCAGATCATCTTCAGGTGCATACACATTCTGCAAGTAGCTGTTTCCTGCTGGATCATTCATAATGAAAAGGGCCTTCATTTTACCCTCTATGATCTGGTCCAACTTCTGGCTAACCTTCTGTAATTTGTCCATCTGGCCAGGATTGGAACTGTCACCCAGTGTGAAAGGGTTCTTGGTCACCAGTTCCGGGATGTCTTTCAGCAGCCCTTCCATTGTTGTGAACTTGCCCCCGAAGACAGCCATTCCTAATTCAAATTCCAGTTCTGGTATTTCCACACTGCATGTTGGAAATACCAGAACTGGAATTTGAATTAGGAATGGCTGTCAGATATAAGACCTCAGGTTTGAGAGGTCTTATATCTGAGTGATCTGTGATATGGAGAGTGATCCTGGTGCCCAAGGGCTCTACTGCTCCTCCAGACTTCACCTCATTGGTTGGATGACCACGTACTCACAGTTGATAGCCATGATGATAACCTCCTTAATGCAAGGGTTTGAACTAGCTTCATGTTGGTCTGAGCTGGGGCATTGCATTCCGGGCAGTTTGTGTTGAATGGCAGCACTTCATTTCTGAGATCTTCCTCTTGCAGCTTCTCTTCTGGTGCCTCTGTCTGGAGCTGCAGCATCTTCTCCTGACGTAGAGTCCAATAATAATGAGATCACCAGGGCATCGTCTTTCTGGGGAGCAAGTGGATTTTCCACGAAACTGTTCCCTGAGGGGTCATCAATGATCATGGTGAAAGGAGAGGCCACCTGCTTTAGCTCTTACAGTTAGACAATGAACTCATCCAGTCTTTCAGACCGGACATAGCATGGCTGATCAATCCTTCAACAGTGCTCAAAGCTCCCTTCTGGCGGAAGGCAAGAATTTCAAAATCTAACTCTGGAATCCTTGTGATGGCAGGCAGTCTTCACTACTTCTTGGTTCATGTCCTCCGCCGTCCTGACCGTTTGAGTGTAGTGCATTCCCTGGCCCTGAATCCTGCCCAATGATCCAGGAACCTCCGTGTTGTTCCAGCCTCAGTGCTCGCAGCAAAAGGAGCTGACCATTAATTACTTCTCTGAAGAAGGAATCATGGTGAGCAGCAGGCATGTCACAACGTCGCATAGCAATTCATGCACAGCGACTCAATCTCTGTGGGCTGCTGGCCCTCATCCTCACGTGGATGGGCTGGAACAATGCTCTGGGGCTGAGCGGGGCAAGGGCGTGGCCAAAGCACCCGCTTTTGTGAGTTTTACCTCTAGGAGCCACCCCAGATTCTCATGCTGAGGACAGGAGAAAAATCCCCTCCTGCTTCAGGCTGGGCATGGAAAGTAGCCATTGTGAATACACCAGAGCATGTGTTCTAACAAGGACTGCCCTCAGGAGAAATCATTCCATCAGATCCTGACCCCCCTGAGGGAGAGAAATGCCCATCCTGCTTCTTTATCTTTCTTGTACCACCTAAGGAGGGCTGAGGAGAACATGTGAAGGCCACAGTCCAGGCAACAGACTCACAAATATGAGGCATAGTCAAATGCCTCATCCCTATATCTCATCACCACATCACTGAAAATCTGTTCACTGCAGTTCCTTTTATCCAACACATGTCTGACTATCAAGAAAAATCTACAAGGCATTCCAAAAGACAAAAAGTAGTTTGCAAAGACAGAGCAAGCATCAGAACCAGGCATGCAAGGATGCTGGAACTTAACACAACGGTTGTTAATATCCAGCTATAATGGATAGATAGCATGAAAAAAAACACATAGGCAATGTAAGCAGAAATAGGAATTCTGAGAGAGAATCAGAAATGAGTGCTAGAGATCAAAACACTGTAACAAAAATGAAGAGTACTTTTGATGGGCTCATGACATCAAACAATCAATGAGCCTGAGGACATGTCAACAGAAACTTCCAAAATGGAAGAGCAAAGAGAATCAAGACTGAAACACACACACACGCGCGCGCGTTCACACACACACACACACACACACACACACACACACACACACACACACCAGAAAATACCCAAGGATGGGACAACTATAAAAGGTGACATATATGTGTAATTAATGGGAAGACCAGAAGGAAAAGCAAGACAGAAAGAACTAGAATGACTATTTGAGAAAATAATGACTTAAGATTTTCCCCAAATTAATGTCAGACAACAAACTACAGATCTAAGAATCTCAGAGTACAAGAAGCAGGATAAATGCCACAACAAAAACAAAAAACTATACCTAGGCATATTTAAACTTCAAAAACTCGAAGATAAAAAAAATCTCAGAAGAATCCAAAGGAGGGGAAAAAATCACTTTATTTGCCTGTAGATATTAAAATGATAGTAAAGGAATATTATGAACAACTCTATGCCCACAAATTTGATAGTCTGCAGTGGTCATCAACCAGTGGTCTGCAGACCACTTGTGGTCCATGAGGTCTGAAAGATTGGCAACTGTTGGTCTAGAGGAAATGGCCCAATCTGAAGTATACAATCTGCCAAAACTCACATAAAAAGAAATAGAGAATCTGAATAAGGCTATATCTGTTAATACATTGAATCAATAATTAAAAACTCCCTCAAACAGAAAGCAGCAGGCTAGGTGGGATTGTTGGTGAATTTTACCAAACATGTAATGAAGAATTAATATTAATTCTTTATAATCTCTTCCAGAAGATAGAAGAAGAGGGAATTCTTCAAAACTCATTCTATGAGGCCAGCATGTCTCTAATTCAAAACTAGACAAAGACATTACAAGGAAACTACAGATCATGGATACAAAAATGCTCAACAAAATATTAGCAAATCAACAATGTATGAAGTAATTACACACAATGACCTAGTAGGATTTATCCCAGGTATGTAAGGCAAGTTTGGCATTCAAAAAGCAATCAATATAACCCATCATATCAACAAATTAAGGAAGAAAAATCACATGATGACATCAATGTATGCAGAAAAAGCATTTGACAAAAACAACACCAATGCATGACGAAAATTCTCAGCAGGAGAGAATCCAAGATGGAGGCATACGTAATCACCTACACTGCTGCCTCGCACAACAATTTCAAAACTACAACTGAAAGACAGAACGGACATTATCCAGAACCACAGGAAAGCTGGCTGAGTGGAAGTTCTTCAGCTAGAGGGAAGGAGAGAGACTCATAGAAACCCAGAGGAGCTGCAAAAAGCTGAGGTACGGAGACGCGTGCGCTAAGAGAGCGGGTGCCAGAGTACCTGGCTGGCTTTCTCTGGTGGGAGGGGAATGGAGACTCCCAATGGCATTGAACCCCTTATCTTACGACACTAAACCCCATATCCAGCCGAAACTCATTCGGGGGGAGTTTGGACTGTGAAAAGGGAGAGGTGCACGGAAATTTAGGGAAGTCGCAAAAGATCAGAGGACTGGTGGTGCGCACCGCACTGCGCGGAGGACAGATTGCTGATTGTGCTGCTGGTTTTCGCGAGTGGGTGGGAGACAGACTCTCCCAACTGTGCCACTTCTGACTCCACTAAGCCCCTGTTTCGGGCGAAACCCTGGAGACCTAGACTCGTGTGGTCCTGGTGCGCAGGGGAGCAGGAAAGGCAGCGGTTAGAGGCACTGCGGGCACGCGCGCACAAGGACAGCTCCAGCGATTACCCAGTCACGTGAGACTCAGGGGCCGTGGAGGTCGGGGCCGACTGGAAGGCAAGGCAGTTCCTCAAGCCCTGAGACCCCACCCATCCCAAGCTCAACAGAGTCTTCTTTGGTTTTGCAAGTCTGGTATCATAAGGCTGAATTCAACACAGAAGTTTCCCTGGCATAGTGAAAATGCCAAGACAAGGGAAGGGACCACAAACAAAAGAAATGGAGGGAAAAAAACGACTGGATATAGAGTTCAAAACCACACTTATAAGGTTTTTCAAGAATATGCTAGAGAAGTTGGATAAAGTTAGCGAGAGCCAAGAGGATATGAAAAAGGACCAACTAGAGATGCAAAAGATCCAACTAGAGATGCAAAAGGTAAAACTAGAGATGGAAAAGGTCCAACTAGAGATGAAAAAGGACCAACTAGAAATTAAACATACACTGACTGAAATAAAAAATATTATACAGAGTCCTAACAGCAGACTAGAGAAAGGCAAGAATCAAGTCAAACATTTGAAATATAAAGCAGCAAAAAACACTCAACTGGAAAAGCAAGAAGAGAAAAGAATCCAAAAATGTGAAGATAATGTAAGGAGCCTCTGGGACAGTTTCAAGCGTACCAACATCAGAATTGTGGGGGTGCCAGAAGAAGAGAGAGAGCAAGATACTGAAAACCTATTTAAAGAAATAATGACTGAAAACTTCCCACATCTGGTAAAAGAAATAGACTTACAAGTCCAGGAAGCACACAGAACCCCATATAAAAGGAATCCAAAGAGGACCATACCAAGACACATCATAATTAAAATACCAAGAGCAAAAGAAAAAGAGAGAATATTAAAAGCAGCAAGAGAAAAACAGTTCATTACCTACAAGGGAGCACCCATACGACTGTCAGCTGATTTCTCAACAGAAACGATGCAGGCCAGACGGGAGTGGCAAGAAATATTCAATGTGATGAATAGCAAGAACCTACAACCAAGAATACTCTATCCAGCAAAGCTAACATTCAGAATTGAAGGGCAGATAAAGAGCTTCACAGAGAAGAAAAAGCTAAAGGAGTTCATCAACTCCAAACCAGTATTATATGAAATGCTGAAAGGTACTCTTTTAGAAGAGGAAGAAGAAAAAGGTAAAAGCCAAAAACTTTTGAGCAACAAATACATATCTATCAACAAGTGAATCTAAAAATTAAGTGAATTAAAAATTTGATCAACAGAATAAACTGGTGAATATACTAGAATCAAGAGCACAGAAAGGGAGTGGACTGATAATTCTCAGGGGGAAAGGGGTGAGGGGTGTACAGGGAGAGACTGGACAAAAATCGTACACCTATGGATGAGATCAATGGGAGGGAGGGAAGGGTGGGAGCTGGGTGGAGGGGTGGTATGGAGGGGAAAAAACAGAAATAAATGTAATAATCTGAATAATAAAGATTTAATTTAAAAAAAAAGAAAGAAAATTCTCAGCAAACTAGGAGCATAGAGAACTTCCTCAACTTTATAAAGAAATCTATAAAAAGTTTATGTCTAACATCATACTTTACAAAAATTTATTGTTTAAAGCATTACACAAGTTTTCTTTTCCCTCATTGACCTCTCCCTGGCCATTCCCACCCCCCAGCACATGCCCTCACCTACCTCTTCCTTCCATCTCTGTCCATTGGTTATGCTCATATGCATGCATACAAGTCCTTTGGTTGATCTCTTATCCCTCACTCCCCGCCTTCCTCATAGGTTGGACAGTCTGTTTAATGCTTCTGTGACTTTGGTTCTATTTTTGTTCATCAGTTTATGTTGTTCATTATATTCCACAAATGCCTGATATCATGTGATATTTCTCTTTCTTGACTGGCTTATTTCACTTAGAATAATGCTCTCCAGTTCCATCCATGCTGTTGCAAATGGTAAGAATTCCTTCTTTTTGACAGCAGCATAGTATTCTATTGTGTAGATGTACCACAGTTTTCTAATCCACTCATCTGCTATGGGCATTTAGGCTGTTTCCAAATCTTAGCTATTGTAAGTTGTGCTGCTATGAACATAGGGGTGCATATGTCCTTTCTGATTGGTGTTTCTGTTTTCTTGGGATATATTCCTAGAAGTGGGATTACTGGGTCAAATGGAAGTTCCATTTTTAATTTTTTGAGGAAATGCCATAGTATTTTTCACAGTGGCTGCACCAGTCTGCATTCCCACCAGTAGTGCACAAGAGTTCCTTTTTCTCTGCATCCTTACCAGCACTTGTTATTTGTTGATTTGTTGATGATAGCCATTCTGACAGGTGTGAGATGGTACCTCATTGTCATTTTGATCTTCATTTCTCAGATGATTAGTGATTTTGAGCATGTTTTCATATATCTCTTGAAAAAGTGTCTTCTTTAGAAAAGTGTCTATTTAGGTCCTTTGCCCACTTTTTGATTGGATTGTTTATCTTCCTTTTGTTAAGTTGTATGAGTTCCCTATAAATTTTGGAGATTAAACCCTTATCAAAGGGTTTAATGTTCTCCCATGCAGTGAGCTGTCTTGTTTTGCTAATGGTTTATTTTGCTTTTTATTTTGATATAGTCCCACTTGTTTAATTTCTCCTTAATTTCCATTGCCCGAAGAGCTGTATTGGTAAAGATATTGCTATGACAAATGTCTGCTATTCCACTGCCTATAGCTTCTTCTTAGATTTTTATGCTTTCCCATCTTAAGTCCTTTAATCCATTTTGAGCTTATTTTTGTGTATGATGTAAGTTGGTGGTCTAATATCATTTTTTTTGCATGTATCTGTCCAATTCTCCCAACACTATTTATTGAAGAGGCTGTCTTGACTCCATTGTATGCTCTTGCCTCCTTTGTCAAATATTAATTGAGCATATTGGCTTGGGTTGATTTCTGGGTTCTCTGTTCTGCTCCATTGGTCTATATGTCTGTTCTTGTGCCAATACCAGGCAGTTTTGAGAACAGTGGCTTTGTAATACAGTTTTATATCTGGTATTGTGATCTCTCCAACTTTGTTCTTCTTTCTCAGGATTGCTGCAGCTATTCGGGGTCTTTTTTCATTCCAGATGAATTTTTGGAGAGTTTGTTCTAGGTCTTTGAAATGCCATTGGTATTTTAATGGGGATTACATTGAATCTACAGATTAGCATCATACTTAATGTTGAGAAACCAGAAGCTTCCCACCAAGATAAGGAACAAGGCCAGGATGTTCCTTTTCACCACCCCCTTTTTATCCATTTCATTTTTTAAATTTTATTGTTTAAGGTATTACAAATAGTAGTACATATGTGTCTTTTTTTCCCCCCACTGACCTTCCCTCAGCCTCCCCTATCCCCGGCACGGCTCTCGTTCACCATACCTTTTAACATTGCACTGAAAGTCTTAGCTAATGCAATAAGACAAGAAAAGGAAATTAAAAATACATGAATTGGAAACGAAATAATACAACTGTCTTTGCTTGCAGATGACATGATTGTCTGCATACAAAATCTGGAAAAAAATTAACAAAAATATTGCTGGAACTAGCAAGTGATCATAGCAAGTTTGAAGGGCGTGGTGTTAATATACAAAGTCAATAGCCTTTCTATGAATATATGGAATTAGAAATTAAAAATACAACATCATTTACATTAGCACCTCAAAATGAAATATATAGAAATCTAACAAAATGAAATATGTAGAAATCTAACAAAATATATACAAGAGCTATACAAGGAAAACTACAAAACTATGATGAAAGAAATAAAAAAAAATCTAAATAAATAGAAATTCTATATTTATGGAGAGACTTTATATTATCTATTTTTCTCAACTTGATCTGTAGATTGAATGTAATCCCCATCAAAATCCCAGAAAGTTTTCCTGTGGACACCAACTAATTTATTCTAAAGCTTATCTGAAGAGGCAAAAGAACCAGAATAGGCAACTCAATATTGAATGAGAAGAACAGAGTTGGAAAACTGACACTACTGAAGAGCTATAGTAATCAAACAGTGTGGTACTGGTGAAAGAATAGACAAATAGATCAATGAACAGAATAGAAAGCCCAGAAATAGACCTGCATAAATATAGTCAACTGATCTTTGATCGAGTGGCAAAGGTAATGTAATGGAGTAAAGATAGTCTTTTCAAGAAATGGTGCTATAACAACTGGACATACACATGTGAGTGAATGAATGAATCCCTAGCTGATTTGGCTCAGTGGATAGAGTGTCAGACTGTGGACTGCAGGGTCATGGGTTTGATTCTGGTCAAGGGCATGTACCTCAGTTGCAGGATTAATTCCCAGCCCTGGTTGGGGCACATGCAGGAGACACTCAATGGATGTGTCTCTCTCACATAGATGTTTCTCTCCCTGTGTCTTTCCCTTCTCTTCCACTGTCTCTAAAAATCAATGAAAAATATCCTCAGGTGAGGATTAACAACAAAAATAAATAAATAAATAAATAAATAAATAAATAATCAGTCAATCTAGACACAGCCCTTACACCCTTCACAAAAATTTACTCTAAATGGATCATAGGCCTAAATGTAAAACACAGAACTAGAAAACTCTGGTGTGGTAATGACTTTTTAGATAGAGCACTAAAGAACAAACTGGACTAAATTAAAATTTAAATGTTCTGCACTCTTAAAGATACTGTCAAAAGAATGAGAAGACAAGCCACAGACTGGGAGAAAATATTTGCAAAGGACACACCAGATAAAGGACTGTTATCCAAAAGATTGAATGGAGAAATAAATTGTGCTACATTCACACAATGATATACTCAGTTTTAAAAAGAAATTGGCTGTTGAGCCATGAAAAGACATGGAGGAATCTTAATGCATATTAATAAGTGAAAGAAGCCAACCTGAAAAGGGTACATATAGTATTCCAACTTATGACATTCTGAAAAAGGTCAAATTATGGAGACAGTGGGAGAATCAGTGGTTGCCAGGGGTTGGGTGCAAAGAGGATGAATTGGCGGAGCACAGAGAATTCTCAGGGTGGTGAAACTACCCTGTGTAATACTGTAATGGTGGATACATTTGTCTCAAACACATAGGATATACAACATCAAGAGAGGGCCTAAGGTAAACTATGGACTTTGGGTGACAATGATGTGTCAGTGTGGGCTCACCTCTTAAAAATGAAACTCTTCGTATGGAATGGTGATGGTAGTAGATGCTTCTTGTATGTGGGGACAGGGAGTACATGGGAAGTCTCTGTACCTTCCATTCAACTTTGCTGTGAACTTAAAATGGTCTTTAAAAAAAATAAGTGTACTTAAAAAATTGAGGGAAGGAAAGGATGGAGGTAAAGGAAGAATATCCAAGCCCAGCAGGCGGATTCCTTTAGGTCTCTGAGGAGAATCCCCTGTGGTTCAAGGCCTTACCCTATGCACCTATGACTCCACTCTTGGAATCACTCCATTTTCTTGAAGGGTAGAACATGTTCGTAGCTCAGTAGCACTATTCGCCTATTTCCTGCCTGTAGAATATCGGCAGTCCAAACACCGCCCTTTTTCACTGTTCCTTTCAGTCTAAACATGAGTTTTCTGCTGATATAACATTCGCAAATACCTTGTGTGGCTCCCGTATTGGTCATGAGTATGCGCACCATCAGAGAAGAGGCTCCTCCACAGATCTGTCCTGAGTAAGCCCATCCCATTCCCAGCTTCTGCCAAGATGGTTGAGCACGACCACAAGTCACACACTTAATCTCTCCCACCACATTGTTGGCTTCCTGTGCAATGCACACTTTCCCAAACACAACCTCCTAATTTGAGATCTTTTGCAATCTGGACATATTGAGGATTTCCCCCCTCAGATGCTGGTTCATTTTTGCTTGACAATTTCTTCCTCAATGTATCTCTTTCCTCTCACATTGTACTATACACAACAAGGAGAAATCAGGCTGCATTTTCAACATTTTGCTTAGAAATCTTTTCAGGCTTATTATTTACAAGTTCTGCTTTTCACTTTTCACCCAAGTTCTCTCCACTTTATAACCAATTCCCTCAAGTGACCCTCCCTCCCTCCTTTCTGCGCACTTACTGGCAGTGTCACCAATGTCCATATTTCTACCAACAGCCTATTCAAGCCAGTCCAGGCCTTTTCCATCCTCTTTCTCAAAAATTTCAGGCCATTACTGAATTCCAAAGCACTTTCACATTTTCAGGTATTTGCTGCATCCAGGTGACAGGATTTGTATTTGTTTCCTCGGGCTGCTATAACAAAGGTTCACAAACTGGGAAACTTGAAAAAAAAAATTTGATTCTCTCAGAGTTCTGGAGGCTGGAATTCTGAAATTAGGGAGGGTGTTGGCTGGGCTGCGTCCTCATCTGGCCCTCATCTGGCTTGGTCTGGGCTCTTCTGAGCTCGTCCTGGTTGTTGGCAGGTTTTAGCTCCTGTGGCAGTGGGATCCAGATCCCCGTTTCCTGTTGGCTTTCAGCTGGGCTGCACTGAGCTCCCAGAGGTCACACACATTCCTCAGTCCATGGCCCCTCTGTCTTCACACCACAGCAGCAGCAACATCCTTCTTATGCTGTGACTTCTGGACTTCCTTCTGCATTCAGCCAGGGAAAACTGATTTTAAAGGGCCCTGCTATTGGGTCAGGCCTGCCAGGGGAATGCTCTTCAGCCCCACTGATCAGGGGCCATGACTCCATCTGCAGAAGCTGATGGCAGCATCTAATTAGTATTTGATTGGGTAACTGGGAGAAGCTATATGTGCACCAGACAGGAATGTCAGGGTCTCTTAGGATCTGCTCTTCTCTATTCCACCCCAGGACAGCCGGGGTCCACCCTCACTCCTCCCTTACTTGCAGGGAGTGGATGCTTGAGCCTCAGAAAGTTACATCCTGCCTCTGAACATCCATTTTTGCATCTGCAGTAAGTGGGTCATCAAGACCCACAACCAGGCAGAGCCCCTGGCCCAGGCTGCACCACCTCTGCTATCATCTGTGTCCTCCAGTGTCTCCAGGAACTGGGAGACAGTGAGGCTGCTCCTGTCCCAGGAGTCCCTTAGTTCTGTGGTCCTGGGAATGCCCTTTCTCTCTCTCATGCGTTTAAAGAGACAGAAGGAACAGATGAAGTCCATCATGAGGGCTGTAGCCATAGGGATGAGACCATCCTTGCTTTCTGCCTGGTGGGAGAGATGACTGTGGGTTAGAAGGGGCGGACAGGCAGGAAGGAGAAGGCCTGGAGCAGGGTTCTGGGGAGAGGAGGATGGACGGTCCAAGGCCCCTTGTGCAATCAGCTGTCCTGTGGAAGACCCCACGCCTGGCCTGGCTCTGACCTGTCTCTTATTTCAGAAAGTGGGCTGGGCACTCTGCATTTGTGTGGCCAAAGTCACGGTGTGCTGGGCACGACTAAATGGCAGATTCTCATCAAAAGCAGATGTTTATCTTCAGATGCCATCCCATTGAGTGCATAGACTGAACAAATAAACAAATTACTCTGCAATTTCAGAAGAAAGCATTCCTGTCAGGATTGGCTTTCTGTGAATTTCAAAGGAGAAGGTTCCAAAACAGAAATCTGCTTAGATTGGAAAAGATACCCCCTTCAACTCAATTATTTCCTTATGTTCAGAGTCTGATAGAATGAGGTGCTGGCAGAGGCCCTGCTGCCCACATGGTGCTGAAAAGACTCAGGATAAATTCTGTGCAGCAGGAAGTGTTTCACTCATTCACTTGCCCAGCACACTCACCTGCAAGTGTGAGCACACCTATTCCCTGCTCTCCGACCAGCCCTAAGAGCCAGCTGATGACCACAATGGGGCAGAGGGATGAAGTGGCATGCCCCAGGGATTTGGCCCTGGGCAGAGGGAGGGTGTCCAGGCAGAGGTGGTAGGGGACAGAGGGCAAGGCAGAGCTTGGTGCTATCTCATCGCAGCTGGCACCCAGAGTGTGTGGAAGGTAAAGGGGTGGATGCTGAGCCATCTTTATGAGGCAGGTCTTCAGTAAGCATGGGCGCGGGGAGTGAAGGGCCCACACCTTCCAAGTGCCAAGGCTCGGCAGGGAGACTAGGTAGAGTCCTGGTGAGGGAGCTGGAAACAGAAATTTAGGAGGTGGCAGTAGAACCTGCTCACACTGTAGGGATCTCCACAAGCACGTCTGCATACAGGCTGCCCACAGCCTGGGAGGGCATCAGCCAACCTGGGAGGCTCCTAGCCCTTTGCTGAGGGTTCCAGTTTCTGACCAGATTTATGGCCTGTTTGATCCCTAACCTCCAGCTCCTCAGGCTTTGCACAGGAGACTTACCAGGGGATCCCTGGCCAGGGCTGGCCTTGCCCCTCCTGACTCCAGAGCTGTGTTTGGTTAGGGGACACATGCCTGGCATGGTCCACAGGGACAGTGGGGACAGCAGTGTGAGGGGACAGAGGGAGGGCCAGTGGGAGAGTGTTCTGGACTTTCCCAAACTGGAGCATCTTTTTTTTTCTGGTGACGCCCTCGCCCAGAGCTGAGGGAGAAGCTGCGGGAGGGCTACAAGGAGAGACCTTTGATTTACCTCCCATCGCCTATGGACAGGAGGAAGGCTGAGCCCCAAGCCCCACTACACCCCTGTGGAGGTGAGAGCAGAAAACGGGCTGGGAGCACAGACCTGCTCAGTAGGGTAGGCCTTTCTCCTCAACTAAAGTCCTGTATTTCTGGGTCATCACTGAAAGACAAATTTCAAAAAGCTGAAGAAAGTCTAAATTAAAAAGGAGGAAAAGTCACTGATACAGAATCTTCCAATGATGAGGCTCTACTATGATTAACGACTACATCATGGACTAATTAACCGTTTGTGCTCCATTCCTCTAGCAAAGGATCATGCTGGCTTCCAGTGAAACATCTATGCAACACTGCAAACTGAAATTGGGCTTAGTGAGCTCTTACCCTCTTGTTGAGGAGACAGAACGGGAAAATGGGCAGAGACACCTGTGTGTGTGTGTGTGTGTGTGTGTTTCTCTGGAGTCCCTGGGTGGAGGCCACATGTGTGGAGAGCGGCTACAGTGTTAGGACAGGTTCAAGCCTCGAACTAATGAGAGGGCACAGTCCTTTCATGGCCACGTGCAAGTCCCAGTTTGGAGGGCAGAGCCCTCCCAGCACAATTATAGCCAACAGCTGTAGTTGTAAGCTTGAACCTATGGTCCCAACATATGGCCCCACGTGCCTGAGTGATATAGGCTGCAACTAAACAAAGCTTAATCAGATGCATGTAATTGAGCAGGATTGAAACCCATGAGAATGTTGTAAACATCTTGACCATGCCCTTACTTTGCTGCGTGGCATCTGGCTATAAAATAAAGATATGGCTGGTAGTCCATGGCACTGTCTCTAGACCCAGCTTTCACTAATCTTGTCTGTCTTTTCTCAATCCTTCACTGCCCCCTCTCAGGGTCACTGAACCTGGCTGAGATGCTATGGCACATAAGACGCCCTGGGGCTAAGTATGCCTATGGCCATGCTAGCTCACAACATGATCATATGTGTGATGGTCCTAGAGGGACATGAGCCACTGCAGTGGTCCCAGAGAAGCAGGCTCTCTCCAGGAGCCTCATCCCCCTGAGCTGCCAGGACCAATCTTTGAGTAGGAGGTGAGGGGGGGGAGGGTTGGGGCAAGGGCCCCACGCTCTTCTTCTGAAACCTGCCAGTTGTCTCTGTAATCCACAAATGTTGGAACTGAACATCCATGTAGATTAGGGAGGACTCCAGGGCCTTCTAAGTGCTGGTGCTCCTGGCTGACTTATTTTTTTGTAGGTAGAAATGCAAACAGCCATGTTAAGCCTTGTTTTCCTTCTCTCTTCCTTCTGAGCTTCTGGATCAGTATAAAGAAAATGTGTCCTGATATTGCAGCCTGATGAGAGGGAGCAGACTGGGAGCAGCCATGTGAGAGTGAGCCACCCCAGATGTTTAAAAACCACACCATTGAACTTACTGTCTGGCCATGGAAATAAACTGCTGAATCTGATGAAGGTGTGACCTCCTCTTGGCCACCTCCGTGAACGGGACAGTGTCCACACACAAGGCCGAATGCATCGATGGACTGATCTGAAATCTAGATCTCCTCTCTGGGGTTGTTCTTTACCTGCAACATTTATCTGATTGAAGAGTTGACAACTGAACACCAATTTCTGTAGGATTAGCAGGCTTGTAGAAGCATTTTAAGTGCTAACTGCAGACACAGCCTGCCTCGGGAGATGATGTCTAGGAGAATGCTCCCAAACTATGTCAGGGGGATATATTTTGTGAGAGGAAAGAAGGAGGAAATTAATGCTGGGAAGTAGTTTTCTTCCCCATCTGTTTTAATCAGAAAAAAAGGCAGGTTGTTTTCAGACAGGGTCAGAATGTGCCAGCCCGGAAGCCTGCACTCCAGGAGCTGTTGGAAGTTTCTGGACACACCTGCCCTGAGAGCCATGCTCCCTGGGGCTGGTCAGTTTAATGCCTTCCTGTGGCAGCAGGTTCATTTGTAATGTTGTGCAATGTTTCTGTATCCTCAGCACTTGACACATTTCTTTCCCATAGCACTGGGCCCCAGAGGAGGAGGCCACCCTGAGGAGGCATGTCTTCCATCTCAGAGTTCCTGGGACGGTGCCCACCCACTAGAACCAGCACAGGAGAGTTGCTTGGGACTTCCCCACTGCCCAACAACTCAAATGTAATTATGTAGTTATTTATTTGGGTGTGTGTACAGAGGCATGCTCACACAGAGGGACGCACACATGCAGACAGACAGACTCAGGCACATACAATACACATGGAGACACACAGACACAAGGGACCTGTAGACCCACAGGAAGACAGGCAGACACATGAAAACTTGAGACATGTGAAAACTCACAGACTCATCCTGAAGGGAACACAAAGACACACAGAAGAATGGAGGTCCACATGAAAACAGGCAGACTTGTGGAGACAGGCAGCCACATGCAGATAGGCACACACAGCATATACTTGGTGCACTGTGTTCTGAAAGATCTTAGAACCGCTTCTAAAGGACACAGAATTCCTCTGAACATAGATTAGTCACAAGAAAGCCAATGGGAGAAAGGACAGTGATGTCACATAGAGCTGGGGATAAAAGCACACAGAGATATCATGATGACAATGTGGTTGACAGCCGTCCTCATTTACCTGAGCTGATGGGCATTACTGTTCCACGTGTCACAGGTGAGGACCTGCAGGCCTGGGAGCCTGTTCTGCATCTTTTGATGCTGTCCCCAGATGAATCGCAGAACCTTCTGCAGGAACTGCTCTCGGTGATGTTGATGACCAGCACTGGGCATACCCAGCACACATTGGTGCCTCTGAGTGACAGGACAGGCCTTCCACTGGAGGCTGCTGTGCTGTGCTGTGTTCCCACAGATGTGTCTGCATCCTCCACGCTCCGGATGACTGCTGTGGCTTTGGCATTGAAAAGGGCCACTGCTGGGTCGTGAGGGGCAGTCTTCTCAGGACTGAGTGTTGTTTGGGGATCAGAGAGCGTATTCTGAGGACAGGCCAGAGACAGGTTTGGACACACTCTTATGTCACCATCTCTCTGCCCTTTTTTGAGACACAGTAAAGTGGGCGTGCAAAAGATGTTTCCAGTTATGCAGCCATATGGCCACAAACATTTCCCTCTCTCTCCAGGCCCTTCCCATCTTTAGCCATCTGGGTGAGAGGGAGCAATCTGGGTGGGAGGAAGCAGCCTGGGTTGGAGGGAGCAGTCTGGGTGGGAGAGAGCAGTCTGGGTGAGAGGGAGCAGCCTGGTGAGAGGGAGCAGACTGGGAGAGAGGGAGTGACCTGAGTGAAAGGGAGTAGCCTGAGTGGGAGGGAGCACCCTGGGTGGGAGGGAGCAGCTGGATGAGGTATAACAGCTGGATGCGTGAGTAGCCATGTGAGATGTCCATGAAGCATTGATGAAGCTGAGACATGCTGGAGCTGTCTGGGAGGGCCTTTTTCTAGAGGGCATGCTGGAGCTTCCTGGGTAGAGGTGGCAGTGAGGCCAGGCCTGGAGAGGGAGGGAAGTGCTTGTGGCCATGTGGCTACATAGCTGGAACCATCTCTTGGCCGCCCACCCTTTCTCAGTCCCAACAAAAGGCAGGAGGCCACTGTGAATCCTGTTCCCCTAGATACTGAGAGGCATTATGGGCCCCACAGGGTGGAATGGCTGGGGAGCATTTCAGGCCATTGATGGACCCTGGAATATACTTTAAAGAATATGTGTGGCCTAACCAGAGGAGATTGACATGCTGATTCCAGAAGGGTAGAGCCGTCCTCCTGCACCTCCTGGACCCCTTGGGGGGATGGTACCATGGGGACCATCTGAGGTTACTCACAAGAGAACCGAGGGTCCACAGTCAGCCCTCTTTGGGTTGCCAGGTCATGTGCCCCAGGGACATGATTTGTTCTGAGCCATCAAGCCTTGGATTGCTGGAGGGAAGGAGTTTCCTCCTGCTTAGATGACTCCTGAGATGCCCAGGCCTGATACCCCTTCATTTCCTTTAACCTGCCCCTTGCTCTTAGAACAGTTTGCATCCCCCATCCCAGCCTGGCTGTGCTCTCTGCATAGGAATCGACCGCCCAAATGGAGGGGTAAGTGCTGTGTGAATGAATAAAAATCTCCTACTGTACTGGAAGAAGAGAGGCCTGAATGGGACTGGGTCAGCTATGGACTGGGGTCTCCCAGTGCCCCCAGCATCTGGCTTCTCTGCCCAGGTAGGTATGCAGCCCCTGCTTGCCCATCATGTTACTTCCAGGCCCTGGTCTCCCTCCCTGGACTCCCTACCACAAGTCCTAGAAACCCACCAGTCCCCTGCCTCTAGACTCCCTCCTAAGCAGGTGCCCTCTCCTGATGTCCATGCTTGGACCAGCCCACCTGGTCAGTTCCTTCTTTCAGGCTCCTCCACAAAGCCACCCAGCTATGTGGCCCCAGGTTCCTTCCTTCAGAAGAATAGAAAGAGGCAGGTGAGTGCCCTGGCTTTTGCCCAGTGTTGCTGCTTCTGACTCTGCATTATGGCTTGAAAGTTTCCCAAAGTTGTAAATGGTGGGGTCCGCAAAGTAGATGATTTCAAACCCCCTCAACAAACGTCAAGCGCAGGAGCAACCAGGATCTTTGCTTCCTTCCTTCTGTGGGGTGAGCCTGTCTCAGTGCTGAGAGTGTGGGCTTCCTGAGGCCAAGCTTCTCACGTTTTTCTCCCAGCCCACACACCAGCTCAAGAACAGTGATCATCTAAAAGGATGTGGATATCTGTGTGTATTCTGAAGCCTGGTGGCTAACTTGCCTAAAAACAAAACAAAACAAAACAAAACAAAACAAAGCTTGTAGACCTGTGAACACAGTTTCTGCCACCTTTCCTAAAATCCTATTTCAGCCAATAGGACTGAAACTTTCTCCACCCAACCAGAGCAGCTCTCTTCTGACCAATCAAGACAGTGTCCCTTTGGACCAGTCAAACTGCAAGGATTTGGAATTCTCATTTGCATGAAAAAGGATCAATCAGGGGCCATGAGTGGGGATTTCTGTCCATATGAGTCAGCTCCCTTTGGGTTGGGAGAGCACACTTTCCTTTTCCACTGTGTGTCCCTGGTGAGCTGAAACACCCAAGGTGTCTCTTGAGAGCAAACCAGTGCAACACAAAGCAGCCCAGCATGGAGTAGACCATGAGAAGAGCTGTGGCACAGCAGAGCTGTATTGCTGGAGAGGGGCCTGGCCCCAAACCTATTCTGCAGCTTTGCTGTATCCCAATTGAGCTCTTCCACAGCCCTACTATCTCCACAGACATCCTGTATTCACAGCCGTGCTGTACCACAAGTAAGCTGTTTTGCACTAAATTATTTCCTTTCTCACCACACCCCAAATTAAGGATTCCTGTTGATGTTGAATTAGCACCAACAACCATCAGTGTTGGTCTTTGTGCATGGTCCTAAACGTGTGTGCGTGCATAGATCTATGTGTGCAAGTCTCTATGTGTATGCATGGATATATGTGTGTTTCTCTGTGTGCATGTGTGTGTCTGCAGATGAATGTATTTCAACCCACTTGCAGAGCTTCTTGGAGATCAGGGGTGTATGGTACTTACCAGACAGGCCCTGTCACTCCCCTCTCTCCACACCCCAGTGCTGGGACCTGCAGCCTTTCCTAAAACCCTGCTAGGATGTCTGAGCCCCTTTAATACATATATTGGTCTCTAAATATACAAAGAAAGCTGCTAAATTGAAATTACCAATTTCCAAAGCAAATTTAGATAAATCCTTTAAAAAATATTTTTCATTTAAAAAATGCTCTAAATGAGAGGGGTGCAAAGCATCCTCATACTGCTTCAATGTGAGGGGTGTGCCTAGCACGAGGGTCTCCCAGATCCCACAGAGCTCCAGTGTGCATCTGCAGGCCAGAGGTACTTTCTGTGTATCACACTCTCTGAAGGCTGGCTAAGGAAGGAGTTGTGCTGGTGCACCCAACACATTGCAGGAGTCCCGGGTCACTGAAGGGGAGGGAGGCTGGAGAGTATGCCCCCCTTCGCTTCTCCACCCACTCCCTCAGGGTCTGTGGGGCTCTGACCCCTCACCACTTCATATGGGCTGGGAGGTACACACAGATCCCTGGGCCCAGAATCCCGGAGAACTCAGGGATCTGAATCTGTAGCTTGATGAACACCTTTTCTACACCCTAAAGTTTGTAGACTTGTGAACATCTTTTCCCAAAAGAGACCATACCTGCTACTAAGCCCCTTTCCCTGAAAAGGGACAGAAGTGTTCCTTTTTCCACAGGACCTATACACCCAGGAAGTGACCACCTGTCATGGCTGTGTAGGCTCTGGCTGAGGGCTTTGTGGCTGGGGTCAGGGCACCGCAGGCAGGAAGACTCACCTGTGGCAGGGTCTTGAAGGTATGGCCCATGGCTCTCAGAGAAGGGTTGCTTGGGGTGCTGGCCACTGTGGACACTGAGGCTCTCCTGAGGGGTTGCTAGAGCCACTGAGATGGGTATCACTGAGCTTGCAGGGCAAGCTGGACTGCCATGGGTGGCTGATGGCACTGGGCCCGGGCACCCAGCCTACAAAGGCTGCCAAAGCCTCAGCCCCACCTTCAGGCCAAGTGGGAAGACAATGTCCCAGGCAGGCTTTGCATCCCCTTACTCTCCCCAACCCCATGGCTATCCTATCTGACTCTTCACCAGCCTCTTACCCTCTCCGGGGTCAAGGTAGGGTCAGGGATGCAAAGATATGAATGAGGCTGGAGGTGGCTTGGGGGTGGGCTGTCAGCAGTCTCTGAAAAGACACCACTGATGGTCCCCTTGCTGTTACAGGACATAGTGAAATTCACAGAACAGGAAATTAACCATTTTTAAGTGAAATTAACCATTTTCAGTAGTATTTGGCACATTCACAGTGTTGGTAAGCCATCACTTCTGTCTAGTTCCAGAATATTTGTATCACCCCAAATTAAGCCCTGTATCTAGTAAGCAGTTTCTCTCCATTCCCCTTCCCTGGTCTCTGGCACCACCAACCTGCTTTCTGTGTCTAGATTTGTCTACTCTGGACATATATATATATAAAAGCCTAAGTGACTTTTATGACCAAACGACTGGTCGCTATGATGTCCACTGACCACCAGGGAGCAGATGCTCAACACAGAAGCTGCCCCCTGGTGGTTAGTGTGCAACCACAGCCAACTTCTCAAGGCCCCTGCCCCCCCTTGCCCGACCCAGCCCTGATGGGCTCCCCCAACCCAGCTTGCCTCAATCGCTGGCCAGACTGAAGGACTCCTATGCACAAATTCGTGCACTGGGCCTCTAGTGGAAATCATACAAAATGTGGCCTTTTGGGTCTGGCTTGTGTCATTGAGCACAATATTTTCAGGGTTCATCCATATTGAAGCCTGTGTCAGGGATTCACTCCTTTTTGTGGCTGTATGATATTCTCTGTGTTAACCTAAAATAAAAGACTTTTCAGAAAAAGGCAACAGCCCTGGCCTGTTTGGCTCAGTGGTTAAAGCATCAGCCCTTGGACCAAAGGGCTGTGGTTTTGATTCCTGGTCAAGGGCATGTACCTCGGTTGTGGGTTCAATCCCCAGCCCCATTTGGGGCTCGTGCAGGAGGCAACCAATTGATGTCTCTCTCTCATGTTGATGTTTCTCTCTCTCTCTCTCTCTCTCTCTCTCTCTCTCTCTCTCTCTCTCACACACACACACACACACACACACACACACACACACACTCTCTCTCTCTCTCTCTCCCCCCTCATCTTCTCCTTCCCTTCCACTCTGTCTGATCATCAAAGGGGAAAAAAAATATCCTCAGGTGAGTATTTAAAAAAAATGCAACACACATTTATTGAAATCATGAATAGTTATATGAGACACAGATTCAGGCAGAAGCCCAAAGAGTGTCCTGATGAGGAGACAAAGGCAAGGCTATTTATAAGAAGAAGAAGGGGAACAATGACCTCAGTGGAGGAAGGCATTGCAGAAAAACCAGCACAGTGCCGCTAATTTTAAACAATGTTTTTAATTTTCAGTAAGCAGCCATCAGTCCAATAGTCATAATGTCTGCTTCCTCACTATCCTTGCAAACAGTTTTTTGGAACACCATGTTGCTTAGGCCCATTCCAAAGGCTATGCTGCCCTGTTTTAACATCCCAAAGATTGGAAGCCTAAGACTTGAAAGGCAGTTCCTCTGGGATGGCAGCTCTGACTCCATTTGTAAGTTTTCTTTGACACAAATTAATCTGTTCACCATTGGTGGACACGGGGCTGTTTTTCCCTTTTGGCAATTGTGAATAATGCTGCTGTTGGCTTGGGTATGTGTGTTTACTTGAGTCCGTTTTCAGTTCTATAAACTCTATTCCTTAGGAGTAAGATCGATGGATTACATGGTAATTCTATGTTTAACTTTCCATAATGAATGTACTACTTTGTATTCCCACCTGCATGACACCTGGATTCCAATTTCCGTACTTACTGACACCTGTTATTCTCTCTCTCTCTCTCTCTCTCTCTCTCTCTCTCTCTCTCTCTCTCTCTGTGGTTATTTTTGTTGTATGTTTTATTCTAGCCATCTCAACAGGTACAATGTGATACTTTATTGTGGCTTTGATTTGCACATCCTTATTGATTGACTGGTAATGATGGGCATCTTTGGTGTGCTTGCTGGTTGTGTGTCTACTTGACATGTCAGTTGAAATCCTTTGCCCATTTTTAACTGGGTTGTTTGTCTTTTTCATGTTGAATTGTAAATAATTCTTTATATCTTATGCATACTAGACTCTTTTCAGATATATGACATAAATATTTTCTTCCATTTTGTACAGTGTCTTTTCACTTGCTTAATAATGTCCTCAGATTTATAAAAGTACTTAATGTTGATGAATATCAATGAATCTATTTTTAATTTATTGCTTGTGTTTTGGTGTCACATCTAAGAATCCACTGCTAATTCCTAGGCCATGAAGATTTGCCCTGTGTTTTCTTCTAAACATTTTATAGTTTTAACTCTCTGATCATTTTGGCTGATTTTTGGACTTCCAGTTCCATCTTATTGCTTCTATGTCTGTCTCTCTGCCAGGACCTGCCCCTGCATTTGAGCCACCATTGTTTCCTCATTCTTGACAGAGCTCCCACTTTCCCAGGTATCTGAGTCCTAGGCCCCTCCCCAGCTATATCTCTGATTCACTATTCCTGCCTAGGCCTCAGTCTCTCCATCTGCAGGATGGGAGGGGGCGGGGGAGGATGTTACACACACTTCACTCTAAGGCCACTCCAGTAGCAGCTTGCAGGTGTTAGCACTGGCCCTTCTCCACCAGTATTACCTATGTCCATCCTGGAGACAACCCACCCATGGGAAGACCTGATCATCTTCCTGCCCTCCCTCTGTCATCATGCAAAACCAAGATGAACCTTTCCTGAGGTGGGCTGGACATGGGCTCCTGCTCCATCCTCATGACCCAGAGTGTTGCTCCAGAATCCCTCATCCAGGGACTGTCCTGGCCAGGAGTGTGGCCCCATCAAGCTCTGGGGCAGTTGGGCAGCCCAGTTCCCAACAAACAGCATCCTCCGAGCCAGAAAGTGCAGGTGTGAAGGTCTAGCTCCAACATCTGCACCCCTGGGCTCACATCCCAGTGCAACTGCTTCTGTGCCCTGACTCTGGGCCAGGAGCCACTGGCCCTTGTAATAGAGGGTGACCTAGTGCTGTGAGGGACTGAGTTTGTCTTTCCTGCTCCCACCTGAGTGTGAACCCCTGAAGCCTCAGGATGACAGCAGTCAGGGTGAGTCATCTCCTCCTAGCTGGGCAGACATTTGCTGGAGGGGTGTGTGTGTCTGGAGCACTCTTGCCCTCAAGATGACTACTGCCCCTGGGTTCACCTGCCGGCTGGATGCTGCACAGAGAAAATTCATGTGAGCTGGACCTGAGTGCTAACGATAAGCTGACCAGGCTGGGAGACAGCTGAAACTCAAAGCCCAGAGAAGGAAAGGGAGTGAAGGTGGGTCTAGCTGGTGTGGCTCGAGCACATGTGTGCATGAGTGCTGTGAATGTCACTGCATGTGTGCACGTGTGCCAGTGCATGTGCATGTGTGTGCCTGCATGTGTCCAATGGTGGAGAAAAAGTGTAATGGCCACCATAACAAGAGGTATTGTCAGACAAATAAGCAAAGCAAGCAACTCCATGAATATTATGGGATTTATTACAGGATCATCTACTCACGGGGAGATTGGGTCAGACTGGGCAATGACACAGCAGTTCTGCATGATTATCTCAGCTCACAGACCCCTGTTACAGTACCTTTTTTTAATATATATATAAGCACAACTCGGGCACTGACAGGAAAACACAAAGAATGCAGTAACACAAGGGCTAGTCCCCCTGGTGGTCTGTGGTAAATGATTGTTTATAATCAATACTATCACCACGTTGATGTTTATGTTGGTTGTCATGCCATTCTGGCTGTTGCTAACAAAATATCCATGGCTACATTGAAAGGAACACAGACAGTCATCAGATAGAACGCTTTGATATACTCACTGAGGACAGTGAGGTTGGTCAGAGGTCACAGCATGAAACTAACACATGAAATGAAATCTGGAGTTGGCTTTGTCCCCATCTACTTCTATACAGCATGAGTACTAGTGCATGTGCAAATGTGCATATATATATGCAGTGTATACACATGCATACATACAAGTGCATGTGTGCATGTATGCATGCATGCCAGGGCTCATATGTTATTGCATGTGTGCAAGTGCATGATTGCATGTATACCCGTGTGAGTCTGTATATTCAGCATGCCTGCCTGTGTGTCTGGTGTGGACAGATGCCTTGGATGGCTGACAGATGGCAGGGGTCTGGCAATACCCTCAAGATGTCTGTCCTGCAGCTGCAGTTGATGCCTGCCTGGGGATGGAGCAGAACCGCAAAGCATGCTGAAGGCAGGCCCCTACTCCCAGGCGGTGGGGAGCGGGTCGGATGGAGGTTGAAGGTCCATGGTCCAGGCAGTAATGGGGACAAGCCCAGAGCACAGATGGAACAAATGAAAAGGTGGTGTTTGGGCAGAATCTCTGGGCAATGGTGAACCTTAGCTGAGGGTTGAGAGGGACAGGATCTGGGAGCAAGAGACCCTGCCCTCCAGACTCCAGGGACGCTGGAATCACAGAACCCAGGGCCAGCCTGGAGAGCCCCACTGGGGAGGGTCTTGACTGGCTCCCAGAGTGTGAAGCAGAGTGTCCAGTGCCAGCTCCTGAGTGTCTGTTGGTCTTCTTTGGGGTTGGGCCACTTCTCCAGCACAATTTGGCTGACCCTTGTCCCCAGGCCCCTCAGTCCATGACTAGGACCCTCCCTGCCACCAGCCACCCACCAATGGAGAGAGTCCTGGGACCTGAAGGCAGAGGATCCCCAGGACCTGGATCCATCTTCAGCTTTCTTATCAACCAGGCCCAGTGCCACCCTGCAAGCTGCTGACTAGGGAGCCCTGGGAGATGTGCTCCAGGGCAGGAGGGAGTTAAGGGGCCCCATGCTCTCCTGCCCCCAGCCCATTTTCTCCCAGTAGAGCTCACTGAGAGGCCACAGGGTCCAGAAAGGGAGTAGCTCGTCCAGGCTGGTCTAGAGAGTAGAGTCAGGGCAGCTCCCCTCATGGCCTGAGAGTCAGGCTGAGGCTTCTGCTCTCTGAAGGAACATGCCATATTTGCTTCCCCTCCCCATGGCCAGGCCAGGGCTGAGAACCAGACCTGTGCACCCATACAACACATGGAGCCCACACAGGTGTGCACAGTACCCATACATGGCTCACACATACATGTACAGCATGACCACCGTCTGGACCACTTTGCCTGGGGGACAGTCATTACTGTCCCTTTAACCTTTGTCTATACGATGCCAAGAAGCTTCTGGGGTGGGGAGCACAAAGCACCCCCAGGCAGGGAACTCTACAGCAAGGAAGGACACTGAGTGCCCATCACTCCAGCTCCAGCCTGGATAGGACACTGTGCCCCAGGGCTCTGCCAAGCCAAGGGAAGTTGCTGCCAGGCCAGTCAGTGAGTGGGGAAATAAACTGGCTGAGGCAGGTTAAGAAGTGGGGATGCAGCAACTCTCGGATTATGGCTCCAGGGGCATGAGCAGAGTGAGCTACTGGGGTTCCAGGACAGCTTCTGTCCTCCTTCACACTGATGGGTCCTCAAAGGGCAAGGGGATGTGAGCATCTTTCTGATGCGGTGGAGCCCCACCCACTAGCATCAAAGGATGAAATATCCTAGCTAGCCCTGAAAGGGGGCAGGCAACCTGCCCAGAGTCCTAGTCCAAAGACATGGGGATGGAGCTCCTATTGCTCCTTTGATGAAGTGGACCACATCTCAGCTCTTCTCCTGGAGCCCTTCCCTCTGGAGCCAGTGGACAGTGAGGGTCTCCAAGGACTGGCTGGGGACACAGGAGTGCTACTTTGCCCACTCCCAGGGCTGGAATGTGGGAAAGGAAACTACTATTGGGAGGGTTTTATATTTGCTTGATCAGTTCACTTTGTGTGGGGGCGGGGGTGGGGGGTTGGGAAGGAGGAGGGCTGAGTCCTGCTTTGATGAGAACCAGTTGTGGGAGGAATGCTGTGTAGACGGGAACAGGCCATGTCTCTCTGCTCACATCATCTCCCAGGTAGCTCTACACCTGGAGTAATTGAGGACCATGTCTAGGGCTCCATGGCCAGTGGTGGCTTCATGGTCACTGCCCAGAGGCCTGTCCTCAGGCCCAGGCAAACTGCTCCTCTACCTGGCTTTCCCTGCGTAGGGCCACCCATCTGGTTCCTGAGCCTGTGAGGCCTCCTGAGCAGTACCCCCACTTTGATACAGTCACACTGCTCTCAGCCTGCTCCATCTACCTGCTCTCAGAAGTGAGGAATAGTTCTCCCACCCCAGGTCTCCCAGGGACACAGGCTTTGAGCTGAGGGGGTTTCTGGAAAGGACCAGAGAGGCCCTTATGGGGAATGACAGCTACCCTTGCAGCACAATCCAGGAAGGGATACATGGGTGAAAGTAACTGGCCAATGGGAGAAAGACTAGGTACAGGTGGGGACATAAAGTTGGAAGGGATAGATATTCAGGGGCAAGTAGGATAGAACAGAGGATGTGGGAATGAAAGGAGCCAGGCTGTAGGGTCAGATGGGTGACAGAAGTGACCTAGTGTGGAAGGAACAGGTCAGTGGGGGACAAGTGTGTAAAGGAGGGGACATAAACGTGGAAGATCAGGCTTGTAGGGCAGCTGGGGTATGGAAGGACTATAGAGTAGATGGAGCAGACCCTTGGGAACAGTTCGGATACAGGAGTATGTATAGGGTTAGAAGGAGCAGGGCTATGGAGACACGTGGGTGGAGGAGGGACTTGGGTATAGAAGGAGCAGGTCAGTTGGGGACAGTTTGGTACAGGAGAGGTCATAGGGAGCAAGGAACAGGCCTTAGGAACAGTTTGGTTTTGGAAGGAGCTGGCTATGGGTTGGGAGTTTAAGCTAGTACAGCCTTTGTTTTTCTTAATCCTCATCTGAGAATATTTTTCTCATTGATTTTTAGAGAGAGTGAAAGGGAGGGGGAGGGAGGGAAAGAGGGAGGGAGGGAGGGAGGGAGAGAAAGAGAGAGGGGTGGGGAGAAAAAGAGAGAGACAGAGAGAGAGAGAGAGAGAGAGAGAGAGAGATGTGAGAGAGACACATTGATTGTTTGCCTCCCCAGGGATTGAGCCTGCAACCCAGCTGCATGCCCTTGACCCAGAATCAAACCCGAGACACTTCAGTCTGCTGGCAGATGCTTCTACAGCCTTTTTTGGGGAATCTTCCCATCAACCTCTAACTATGGTGATACTCCCATAAGCCAATGTATTTAAAAAATGCATCCCATAGGAATATGTGTTGGTGTGCAGAATGGGGCATTATCCGTATAGTGGAAAGTTGTTGAGATAGTTGATAGCCATAAGAAGGGTGTGACAGTTATGTGGAGCATCCCTCTGTGTGTTGAGTGGGTTCTTGGCCAATTTCACCTGTGTCTGCACATAACCACCCTGCTTTATGGGGTGGGTTGGCGGGGCCTCATCCTGGTCACACATCCTGGAGGAGCCTGGACAGTCTTGGCTGCATGGCTGTGGTGCTGGAGTGAACCCACCTGGGCTGGGCCTCTCTGGCTTCATAGGGAATGGATTAGGGGGACATCTGTGGATACCGCTGCCAGCCCCAGCGACAGCCACTCCAGGCCGGTGGCTGACCAACTGCCCACAGGGAGTAGAGCAGAGCTAAGGTCAGCATGCACCCGACCTTCCTCACCCCTGAGTTCTGTTGGGAGAGGGGGTGGCACTGTCCCGTCTTCAGGGACTGGAGGAGGGGAGCTAGACCCTGCGCTGAGGAGTTCCCATCTGTTGGTACATTGGCCATGTGGATCCCAGGGGACAGTGGTCACTGATACTCCTTGTAGCCAGGTAGGCCTTCTGGGCACAACACGCAGGAGTCCAGGCTTGCATTTGGACAAATGCAAGGACCTCTGGAGAGCCTTCATCTCCCAAAGTGGAAGCTGCACTTGCAATTACATTGTGGCCATGGGGTCTTGTTATCACCGCTGTCCAGGTCCTGCTTCCCGGAGGCTGAGTAAAGGCCCTGTGTTGGGGAGCACACAAGACTTGGTTGGAAAGTTATAAGGAGGACATTCTGAGAAAAAAAGGAGTGGATGGAAGGCCACCTGCCCTGTTTATTGGAATTCTGACTTAGGGAAGACTTATGGGACTGCTGAAGGTGTGCCCCTAATTATTCCTTGACCTTTCCAAGCAAGTCTGTGCAGGTGCAGACCCTCAGGTGTTTACTGGAATCCTTATGCTTAATCTTTTGGGTGTCCTTGCTTTAAAGACACTACAAACACATGTATCTTCTGACCCAATATTACTGACCCTGCTGATTGTATCTAAAAGATAAACTTTATCTCAAACTGCTGTTACAATAGAAAGCTAACAAGGCAGGCAATTGAGGCTGCCTGGCTTCTTCAGCCGGCTGTCCCTTAGCTTTCTTTTTCACAGTGAAACTGTGTTGGAGTAATCCATTCATCCACCGTTTAAGGGCTGCTGGTCAGCCCTGCAGCCCTGCAGCCCTGTTGGAGTCTAGTGGTAAACTCACTCGGGAGAGGTCAGGCAGCCACCTTCTCATACCATACAAGAATAAGCTCAAAATGGAATAGAAACTTAATGTTAGACTCAAAACCATAAACATCCCAGAAGAAAACACAGGCAGTAAAATCTGGGGCATTTCTCGTAGCAATATTATTTCTGATATATCTCCTTGGGCAAGTAAAAAAAAAAATAGACAAATGGGAGGCACTACACAAAAATAAAAATGTTTTTCACAGCAAAGGAAACCATCAACAAAATTAAAAGACATATTCGCCAATGTTACATCTGATAAGGAGTTAATATCTGAAATTTATAAGAAATCTATAAAACTCAACACGAAAAAGCAATCTAATTTAGAAAAGAAACTTGAATAGATCCTTCTCCAAAGAGGACATACAGATGGCCAATAGACATATGAAACAATGCTTAACATCACTAATCATCAGAGAAATGCAAATTAAAACCACAATATCATCCCATACCTGTCAGAGTGCTATCTCTCTATATAAAAGGCTATGTGACTTTTTCATCTGACCATCCAACAGACCAGCCAATACATATGACACGTACAATGTTTAAAAATAAACATTGACTTGTACATGCGCCATATATACACAAGTGTTTTTCCATCTGTTAAAATTATGGGATGAGAATAAATATCATAATGATATGAAAATATTTCTTCTAATTAATTTCCTTTCACTGTGCATGAATCCATGCACTGGGCCACTAGTAATCAATAAATAAACAAACAAATATTGTGAAGATGTAAATAAAAAGGAATCCTTGTGCCCTGTTTGTGGGAATGCAGATTGGTGCAACCATTGTGAAAAGTGGTATGGAATTACCTCAAAAATTAAAAACGGAACTGCCTTATGACCCAGCAATTCCACTTCTGGGAATTTATCCAAAGAAACTCGAAACACTAATTTAAAATAATATATGTACCATTATCTTCATTGTAGCATTATTTACAATAGCCAAGATTTGGAAACAGCCGAAGTGTCCATCAATAGATGAATGAATAAAAAAACTGTGGTACATTTACAAATGGAACACTACTTGGCTATAAAACAAAGAAAAAAATTACCCTTTTTGACAGCATGGATGGACCTGGAGAGCATTATGTTAAGTGAAATAAGTTAGTCAGAGAATGACAAGTACCATATGATTTTACTCATATGTGGAATCTACTGAACAAACTGAACTAACAAGCAAAATAGAGACAGACTCATAGATAGAGAGCCGGCTGATAGCTGTAAGAGGAAGATTGAGGGGCTGGGGCCAGATAGAGGAATTGAGAGAAAAGAAGAGAAAGAAAAAACTCATGGACGTGGACGTGGACAACAGTGTGGTGATTGCCAGGGAGAGAGCGGGTGGGGGGAAGTGGAGGAGGGTATGAGAAGATAAATGGTGATGGAATAAGCTTTGACTTGGGTGACAAACACACAATACAATATATCTGATAATGTGTTGTGGAATTGTGCATCTGAAACTTGTATAATTTTTTTAACCAGTGCCACTCCAATTAAGTCAATAAAAAGGGAAAAAGGACAAAGAAAATAACAAGTACTGGCTAGGATGTGGAAAATTGGAACTCTTATACATTGTTGCTAGGAGTGAAAAATGGTGCCCCTGATGCTATGGAAAGGTTGGTGGTTCCTTAAAAATTTAAACTTAGAATTATCATATGATTCAACCATTCTATGATATGTTCAAGAGTATGAAAACAGACAAACAAACATGTATTTGTACACCCATGTTCATGATAGCATTAATACAATATAAGACATGGAAACAACCCAGATGCCTATGGACAAATGAACTGATATGCAAAATGTGGCCTATCCATACACTGGAAAGTTACCTAGCTTTAAAAAGGAAGGAAATTCTGACACCTGCTATAGCTTGGAAGCACCTTGAAGACACTAGTAAATGGAATAAGCCAGACACAAAAAGACAACTATGATACCATCTCCCTTATATGGAGTTTCTAGAATAGAGAAATTATAGAAACAGAAAGTAAAATAGAAGTTTCCAGGGGCTTCTGTAGGTAGCAGGAGTTAACAATAAGCACACAAATTATATTTAGAAAGATAAAAACTTGTGGAAATATATGGTGGTGATGGTTGCACAGCATTAGGAATGCACTTAATGCCACTGAATTGAACACTTAAACAGATTGTCAAAATAGTAAATACTATGTGATGTGTATTTTACTGTAAGGCAATTTACAATAAAATTCACTAAAACAAAAGAGGCTTTGTCCAGAAGGAAGTTCAGAAGGTTGTTCAGCTGTCCAGTCTAATTTGGCATATTATGCTTTTATTATTATAGATAGCTTTTTTGGATATAGATTCTTGGTTAATAGTTTTTTCTCTTAGCACTTTGAATATTTTTTCATTGCCTTCTAGCTACCATTATTGGCTACTATGAATGTTTGGTATGTTTTGTTTTGCCTTCATTTATCCCTTCTCCAATGTTTCTTTATGTAGATCCAAGTATCTCACCTATATAATTTCTTGTTTTCTTGAAAAATTTCTTGTAATATTTCTTTCAAGTTAGGTCTACTGGTGACAAAATCCTTTAATTTTTGTTTTTCTGAGGAAGTCTTTATTTCTGTTTCACTTTTGAAATATAATTTCATTGAATATAGAATTCTAGATTAGTGAGATTTCTTCTTTCCACGTTTTAAATATTTTCTTCCACTCCTCTTGCTTGCTTGGTTTTGAGGTGAAGTCTGATACAATTCTTATCCTTGCTCCTCTATAGGTAGAGCCTTTCCCCTCTGACTTCATTCAAGACTTTGTCTTTAATTTTCTACGGTATTGAATATAATATGGCTAGGTGTAGATTTTTTTAATATTCATCCTGTTTGATGTTCTCTGGGGTTCCTGGATCTGTGGTTTGGTGTCTATCATTAGTTTTGGAAAATTCTCAGATATTGTTGCTTCAATTATTTATTCTGTTCTTTTCTCTCTTTTCTTTCCCCCTGATATTTCCATTATGTCTATGTTGCATCTTTTAAAAAATGTGGGTTTTTTTTTGTTACTCCTCACCTGAAGATATTTTTTCCATTGCTTTTTTAGAGAGAGTGGAAGGGAAGGAGGAAGAGAGTGAGAGAAATACTGATGTGAGAGACACATCAATTGGTTACCTCCCACATGCTCCTAGACTAGGGACAGAGAGAGACCCTTCAACCCAAGTAGGTTCCCTGACCAGAAATCATACCCAAGACCCTTTGGTGCGCAGACTGACACTCTAACTTCTGAGCAAAGTTGGTCATGGCTGTGTTGCACCTTTTTTATTGTCCCACAGTTCTGAGGTATTCTGTTCCTTTTCCTGTTTCTATTTGCCTGTCAGTTTTAGAAGTTTCTACTAGCATATCTTCAGGCTCATTGATTGTTCTCTTGGCAGTGTCTAGTTTACTCATGAGCTCATCAAAGGCAGTCTTCACTTCCATTTTTCTTTAATTATATCTTAGAATTTCCATCTCTACTTATATTTCCCATTTGTTCTTGAACGCTGTCTACTTTATCCATTAAGGCCTTAGCATATTAATCACAGTGGTTTTAAATTTTCCCATCTCATAACTCCAATATCTGTGCCATATCTAAGTCTGATTCTGATGCTTGCTTTGTCTCTTCAAACTGTGTTTTTGCCCTTTACTATGCCTTATACTTTTTTGTTAAAGCTGACAAGATCCACCAGTAAAAGGAACAGAGGTAAAAACAATTTTGTATGAGGTTTGTATGAGGTTTTTGAATGCTGCAGTTGTCTTGTCAGAGGACAAACTTTCCTGTGGTGTCCTTGTTTTGTCTCCTTTGTCCTCTTTGATCTTTGAGATTCCCCAGAGACTTCTTAAGTATTGTCTGAGAAACATAGTTTTAAAAATTGTATTCCTATTATTACCCAGGAATCATTTCAATGTGATGGTGAGGTGTGGGACAGGAGAGCATTCCATAATTCTATTGCTATTGGACAGAGACTGGCCCTGAGCAGGTCTACCTAAGGCCAACCTGTAGCGTGCGAGTTCTTGACTTTGTGTACAAAATATTTCGCAACAGGAGTCCAGATGGGTTTGAGAGTGTGTGTTTTTAATTCTGGGGACAGTGAAACAAAGGAAGGACTTAGGGTAGCCGCAGCAGCAGGGGAGAGCATAGGTGGGGCTCTGCTTGGCTCCCTAGGAATGTTATAGGAAAGAAGTGAGCCTGGGCAGGGCTGCTGTGAGCTCACTGGGAAGGGAAGGTCACAGTGACAGAAGTGAGCCTGGGTGCGGCTACTTTAGCTCACTGGGAAGTCAGAGAAAAAGAGGACCTTGGAGACAGGATCAGGGATGAGCCTGGGTTGAGTTGCCATCGCCCACTGCTTCCCTAGCCGCAAGTCTCATGGGGACCCTTAGAATTAAGGAAGAAATAAAAAATGTATGCCTAGGTAGGGCTATGGGGGTTCTCTAGAATGAGCCCATCTTGAATCTTTGTCCTTAGGGCTTTCTATTCTTTTTTTTTCTTTTTCATTTTCTGTGGGGGAGAATCTTAGGGAAGGGTTTCAGTAGAATATTCATCAGCTTTTCAGTTGTATTTTTAATATGTTGATGCATCAAAATGAGTGAATAGGGGTTATTCTATGTGCTGTTTTATTTTTATCCTAGGTCTGTCTGGCTTTAATGGGGTTATTATTGTTTGTTCCCCAACCTCTGAATGCATATTGTGATCTCTGTCCTTGGTTTAGCTGGCACAAATCGCATTTAGTTGGGTCATTGTTCTCTTTTTCCCAGCCAGGGTGATTTAAGCTATGTATTTTCGGGTTAGGGAGAAAGGTATAAACCATTTGCTCTCAAGTGTCCTTGGTTGGGGAAGATAAGTTCTTGTGATTCACAAGCTGGCTGCAAGCTGCCCAAATTGTTTGGCCTTTTTTAATTTTCTTGTCTCAGTTTCCCCATTCCACTTGCACAGGGATTTTCCTAGCTCCTAACTATCCTGCTATGAGCAGATCTCAGTATTTGTGGGCCTGTATCTTGAGCTGTGACCTTCACATATGTTCCTCAGCTCCTCTTAGGTGGGACAAGAAAAATAAAGGCATTGGGGTGGGCTTTCCCTCCCTCAAGGTGGTCAGGCTCTGGTGGAATGATTTCTCCTTAGGGCAGGCCTTGCTAGAAGAACAGATGTTCTGATATACTCACAATGGCTACTTCCCCCAGCACTCCACCTGAAGGAGTAAAGGATTTTTCTCCCATCTTCAGTGTGAAAACTTGGTATGGCTCCTGGTGGTAAAACTCACAGAAGTGCAGGCTCTCCTGGAGTTTTGCACTCAGTCTTGTCCACATACCCAGAAATGAATTGCTAGATCATATGGCAGTTCCATTTAATTTTTTACTTTCTACTTTCATTTCATTTATTTATTTTTCAAAAATCTTTATTGTTGAAAGTATTGCATATGTCCCTCCTCCCCCTCCCACTGACCTCCTGCAGACCACTCCCATCCCCCACCCCAGGTCTTCACCACTCTATTGTCTGTGTCCATGGGTTATGCAAATATGCATATAAATTCTTTGGTTGATCTCACCCACCCTCCTTCACTTTTCCTCTGAGATTCAACAGTCTGTTTCATGTTTCTACTTCTCTGGATCTATTTTGTTCATCAGGTTTTTTTGTTCATTAGATTCCACATATGAGTGAGATCATGTGATACTTAACTTTCTTTGACGGGCTTATTTTGCTCAGCATAATACTGTCCAGGTCCTTCTATGCTGTTGCAAGTGGTAAGAGTTCTTTCTGTTTTACAACTGCAGCAGTTCCATTTTAATTTTTTTAATTTTATTTTATTGTTTCAAGTATTACAAATAGTAGTACATATATTTCCTTTTTTCCCCCCATTGATTTCTCCCAGCCTCCTCTATCCCCTGTCGCATGCCATCATCCCACCCCCACCAGTGTCTTTTGTCCATTGGTTGTGCTTATATGCATGCATACAAGTCCTTCAGTTGATCTCTTTCCCCCCTCCCCAACGCTCCCCTGCCTTCCCACTGTAATTTGACAATCTGTTTGATGCTTTACTGCCTCTGAATCTATCTTTTTGTGCATCAAGTTATAACATTCTTTATTTTCCATAAATGAGTGAGATCATGTGGTATTTTTCTTTCATTGCCTGTTTATTTGACTTAACATAATGCTCTCCAGGTTCATCCATGCTACTGCAAATGGTAGGCATTCCTCTCTTTTTACAGCAGTGTAGTATTCTATTGTGTAGATGTACCATGTTAATCTTCAGCTAACTCCATTTATTTTCTGTTTCTCAGGGATCACATTATTCATGACCTGATGTTCAGATCTTGAAAACCAGTTTCCTATATTTATTATTTCCATGTTTTTGGTTGTTTCAAATGGAAGATAACTATGGTCCCTGTTATTCCATCTTGGCCAGAGGTAGGTTTTCTTATTATTTTATTTAAAACAAACTCAAATCAAAAATAGCATTTGTTACTTTTTAAAATTTTAATTTTATTCTTGAAAGTATTACAGTTGTCTCCATGTGTTCTTTTAAAATGCACATGTATAGCACTAAAGTAAATTCATGCTTCCAGGCAGTTTCTTCTGACTCATTTGCCCATCAATGGAGTCTCTCCTCACCTGTGTCTAGACTGTTGTAAAGCTACTCAATGAGTTCTGAATTTTTATTTTTGTGTTTTTCATTTCTGGAAGTTCTGTCTGGTCCTATTTTGGAAGCTCTTTCTCAAGTCTTTTTTGTGGAATACATAGTTTCCAGTTGTTGCAGAAATTGCCAGCCTGATTTTATCCCCTTAAACACAACAAGTTAATTTGTCTTATAGCTTCTGGCTATTCATTCAGTATGTGGAGTTCTTCAGGTCTGTTTCTCTGTTGGTTCTCCATCATGGTACATTATCTCACATTTCTGGTCATCATTGTTTATGTGCTGGAAAGCTATTTAAATACTTTTAGGCTCAGGGTAACATTACCATTATCCTAAGAGCAGTTTTGTTTGCTTCTGTTAGGCATAGGGCACACTAGTCATCTGGAGTTACATTACACCAAGTTCAAGTTGAGATTTTCTGAGCTATTCAGATGATTCAAGACTGGGCTGCTGTCCATAAGTGGGCTGGCTCACTGCTGACTCAGCCCTTGGGTGCATCCATTCTTGTCTCAGCCCAAAGCAGGTGTGGTTTGTTGTAGCCTACACCCATGATGGATCCTGGCCTCCTATTTTTGTTTCCCTAACCTCAAAAGAGTGGGGAAAGTGACAGAGTCAATTAGCTGCCATTTCTGAAAGGGCAGAAACAGCTTTGAATGTCTGTCTCACCTCTGGCCCTCCTTGCTCCCCTGGGTCTGGTGATTTATCACCATGCTTTAGATATTTCCTGCTCCTATGGCAATGACTTTGATGAATTTGTAGTTTGTCTTCTCTGCGAGGCCCTTATTGCAATGTTTGTCATTAATGAAAACTTATTCATAATTTAAACTAAAAGATTAAAGTGCTGTCTTTGTCAGTTACATTTATTTTTGTATAAAATGAGGTGGAGTTCTTATTTCATTTTTCCCCAGTGGGAGCCACTTTTCCAAGGACCATTAGCTGAATAAATTCTCCTCTACACATTGATCTCTCGTGTCAATTTAGGTATGTATCGAAGCTGCATGTATGTAAGGATCTAACCCTGGGCTCTCTTCCATCCTTGCATATGTACAACTATACTTTAATTACTATAGCATCATAATCAAATTTGGTATTTTTTTTCTTTATTGATTAGGGTATTACATATGTGTCCTTATCCTCCCATTTCCCCTCCCCCCGCAGCTCATGCCCTCACCCACCCCTCTGGTGTCTGTGTCTATTGGTTATGCTTATATGCATGCATATAAGTCCTTTGATTGATCTCTCTCCCTTATCCCCACCCTTTCCTACCTTCCCTCTGAGGTTTGACGATCTGTTCGATGCTTCTCTGTCTCTAGATCTGTTTTTGTTCATCATTTTATGTTGTTCATTATATTTCACAAATGAGTGGGATCATGTGATATTTATCTTTCTCCAGCTCACTTATTTCGCTTAGCATAATGCTCTCCAGGTCCATTCATACTGTTGTAAATGGTAGGCATTCCTTTCTTTTTACAGCAGCATAGTATTCCATCGTGTAGATGTACCAGTTTTTAAATCCACTCACCTGCTGATAGGCATTTAGGCTGTTTCCAAATCTTAGCTATGGTAAATTGTGCTGCTATGAACATAGGGGTGCATATATCCTTTCTGATTAGTGCATATATCTTTCCTGATTTGTGTTTCTAGTTTCTTGGGATATATTCCTAGAAGTGGGATCACTGGGTCAAATGGGAGTTCCATTTTTAATTTTTTGAGGAAATTTCATACTGTTCTCCACAGTGGCTGCACCAGTCTGCATTCCCACCAGCAGTGCATCCTCACCAGCATCCTCACCAGCACTTGTCATTTGTTGATTTGTTGATGATAGCCATTCTGACAGGTGTGAGATGGTACCTCATTGTCATTTTGATCTTCACCTCTTGATGATTAGTAACTTTGAGCATGTTTTCATATGTCTCTTGGCCTTCTGCATCTTTTCTTTAGAAAAATATCTACTTAGGTCCATTGCCCATTTTTTGATTGGGTTGTTTATCTTTCTTTTGTTAAGTTGTATGAGTTCCCTGTAAATGTTGGAGATTAAACTCTTATCTGAGATAACATTGGCAAATATGTTTTCCCATGCAGTAGTTTGTCTTGTTGTTTTGATGATGGCTTCTTTTGCTGTGCAGAAAAAAAAAAGGTATCTTGAAGGAAAATTTTATCTTCAGCATTCTCCTTATATTTTACCTTTCCATAAGAATTGTAATGTTTAAAACAAGTTTTTAGTGTACATTTAAAAACTATGTAAAGATTTTTTTAAATAGTACTTTCTAATAAGTTTAAAAAACACTCAAAACTACTTTAGCAACACATGTTAAGGCCTGATTAGTGGGACAGAAATATTCTAAACTTAGTATATATCTTAGCTTTTATATCTTCTTATTCAGTTTCTGTTCTAAATAATGAAAATTGAGATATAGAGTGTTGGCAGCCATTTGGCTCTGGGTCAGTATGGCTCTGCAATTTTTTCCCTGTTCACCAGTTGCACCCAATCCAAAGATAATGCAGGTCTTGGCACTGTAGGCAAGCTCAGCCTCTGGGGACTGCATGCCTCTCTTCATCAAGATTTGAGAGGTTCACCCACCTTCATCAAGACCCTCATTCCTGAGCCATTTTACCACCCATTTCCTCACTTTCCAAAAGGCAGCTTTCTTCTCCAAACGCTCTTTCTGCCACTTACATACACTGTCTGAGGACCATCCACATGCATGAGACTCCAGCCAGAGGGTTTAGGGCAGTCCAGCAAGCAAGCTCAGGGTGTCAGAACTGCAGAGGGCAAGACATGGGTGTGGAGTCCTCAAAGGGTAGTGCTCTAAAGTCTGCTGATAGGATGCAAGACGTTCAAGGACTGCATGCAAAGAGAACAGTCTTACTGGACAGTGATTGCCTCTGAAATGCTGATAGAATCCTGCATAGTTTATGAAATGAGAGACCCTAGCAATTTTGCATTTGACCTGCACCACAGGACTCTATGGGTCTCTGCACATAAAAGTGGAGCCACAGGAGCCATGTGAGAACTGAACAATGCATCTTGAGATAAGGAGAGGGCTCTAAATGACACCACAGTGTGTTAGGATGGCAGCACTGACTTTCTCAACTTAAAAGGAGAAACCAGAGATGATTTTCTCCCCCACTGAAAGGGTGAAAGAATAAATACCAACCAAAGCTAATCACTATAGAAATAAAGATGAGACACTGCATCAAATCACAATGCATCTCTCTTTAAAGCACTTAAAATAGGAATTTATAGATGCATAATATCCATGATGATATTATGTATATACATTCTGTATATACATTCTATATTATGTATATACAATACAGAATATTGTATATATTCTGTATATACATTCCATCCCCAATTCATCATTCTCCATGAGCAACTAAACCTCTGTATCACCCAGTATTGAAATTAGCCTAACATCAGGAGAAAATAACTTGAGGAAATGAGAAAGAATTCTATTGAACTATCATTTGCTGGTTTTTTTTAAAATATATTTTTATTGATTTCAGAGAGAAAGGGAGAGGGAGAGAGAAATAGAAATATCAATGATGAGAGAATCATTAATTGGCTGCCTCCTGCAGGCTCCACATGGGATTGAGCCTGCAACCTAGGCATATGCCCTGACTGGGAATCGAATCCTGACCTCCTGGTTCATAGGTCAATGCTCAACCACTGAGCCAAGCTGACCCAGTTGAACTGTCATTTGTTGATCTTTAAATATATAGTTCAATCCTAAAAACAAATCAATGTGGCTTAACTGGACTTGCAAAAGAAACAAATAAACAAACAATAGCAACAAAACCCACCAAAAACAAACAAACAAACAAACAAAACCCACAGACACACAAAGAGAGAACATTCAAATTTCCAAATGCAAAATGAAAGTGGAGTTACCACTATTAACTCTAACAATAAAAAGGATTAAAGAGAAACTAAAAGCAACTACACCAACAGATGAGATAACTTAGATAAACCAGACAAATTCTTAAAATTGACCAAAGAATAAATACAAAATATTAGTAGACCCACAACAAGTAAAGAAATTGAGTTAATACTTTAGAAACTTTCCATTAATAACTGCCCAGGCCCTGCCGAAACCGGTGTGGCTCAGTGGATAGAGCGTCACCTGTGGACTGAGGAGTCCCAGGTTCGATTCCGGTCAAGGGCATGTACCTTGGTGGCGGGCCCATCCCCAGTGGGGGGCATGCAGGAGGCGGCTGATGGATGTCTCCCTCTCATCGATGTTTCTAGCTCTCTATCCCTCTCCTTTCCTCTCTGTAAAAAATCAATAAAATATACTTTTAAAAAAATAAAATAAATAAATAAATAAAATAATAAATGCCAGGCCCAGTGGCTTTGATGGTAAATTCACCAGATACCTAAAGAAAAAATACCAATACTCCACAAGCTTTTCATAAGTATAAAAGGGAAGGGAATACCTCTCAACTTATTCTTTGAGACTAGTATTTCCATGACACCAAAACCAGAAAGAAAGAAAAAAACACAAGAAAACTATAGACATTATCTTTTATAATACAGACACAAAAATCCTCAACAAAATACTATCAGAGTGAAGCCCGTAAAATATTAACATGAGCAAGTAGGGGATTTGTTTTAGGAATGCAAGGTTGAGTTGACATCCAAAAACTAACCAATGTAGTTAACTGTATTAATGGACAACTCCCTCCCGCCCCACATGATTATCTCACTGATACAGAAAAAGTATTTTTAAAAAAATCCAATACCCTTTCATGATTGAAAACAAAAACAAAAACACCTTCCAATGAATTAGGAATATAATAAAATTCCCTCAACCTGATAAAAAGCATGTAGGAGAAACCCATCACATCATAGTTAATGATAAAATATTAGAAGCTCTCCAACTAAGATCAGGAATAAGACATGGATGTCTGTTCTTATTAGATGAGGAAAAGCAATGAAAGAAATTTAAGGACTTTCAAGATGGCAGTGGAGTAGGTGGATCTTGTACTCACCTCCCCCTAGGACAAAACTGGAAGCACAACTAAATTGGGGAATAATCACCCTGAATAACCAACTGAGGACTTATAATCAAGGAGAGTCTTATAATCAAGGATTTGGAGAACAAGCCATGGTAAGACTAGTAAGGGTAGAGATGCAATGAGTTGGGAGCAGAACCATGGGTGGCAGCTGAGGTGCCAGAGGGATATCTCAGCTATAGGAGGTTTCTCCTGAAAGGGTAGGACCTAAACACCAGGTCAGGCTCCCCAGCCCAGAGCACCAGAGCAAGGAAAAGATGTCTACAGAGCCTCTGAATGTGAAAAGTAGCAAGATTTTTCTGTCCACCAAGGAGAGGTGTAGTCCACTGGAGACACAGCCACTCCCTTAAAGGGCTATCATGCAAAATTTTGTACACAAACACTCACCTTACACTTCAGTGGAAGGAGACCAGTGCAGACTGGAGTCACTTGAGGAGACTCTTGGATTTGTGGCTCTGGGGAGAAACATGGGTGGACAGCTGCCAGGATCCCTGTACTGAGTCATTCTTGGATACTAAAGTTGCCATCTTTCTTGGGTGGTGCAATCTCCTCTGAGCAGCATCAGCCTGGAGGGAAAAAATTATCCCATCTTCAGAAATCTCTCTGACCCCACCCTGCAGATCTTAAGTCCTGCTGAATAGTCAGCAACATAGGCTGTAGTGTTGAATTTTTGGAATTCTCAAGGGATATCAATGACGGGCTTTGGGATGGGGTAATTCCCCTTATTTTTCTGTGAACCCAATTGATGCTTCTCCCTCACAGGAGATATGATAGAAATACCTCCCCGCTTCTGGCAGACCTAACCTGAAGGCTCAAGAGGCCCCATCCACCTGACTATTAGGGATTATGCCCGCTGAGGTCAGGACAAAATCTAGGACAGACTCAATTGTGTGACTCTGGGTTAAGAGATCACATCCACCACCTTCCATGAAATCTGTATGGCACTATCCCTTTATAGGAGATCAATCCTCCCCCATCCTCCCAATTCTGCCAGAGGCTCTTTCAATGACTGAGCCTAATACTCAGTCAGCAAGCAGAGGCAGGTGGAGGTGGATCCTGGGGTACCTTATGACATTTTTAACCTGTCCTGGGGCCTGGTGCTAATAAAACTCAGTCTTGGCACCATAACCAGTTTGGCTCAGTGGATAGAGCATCAGCCTGTGGACTGAAAGGTTTCAGGTTCAATTCTGGTCAAGGGCATGTACCTTGGTTGCGGGCACATCTCCAGTAGGAGGTGTGCAGGAGGTGGTTGATCAATGTTTCTCTCTAATCAATGTTTCTGACTCTCTGTCCCTCTCCCTTCCTCTCTGTAAAAAATCAATAAAATATATTAGAAAACAAACAAACAAAAACCCAGTCTTGGAGTATAGTTTGGTCCTTCTTGTGCACAGCCAACCCCAGCAGAGGCAGATACAAACTGTGGCTCACTTGTAGCTTCACATAGGTTGCTGAGAGCCAGGCAGAGACAGCATCTGGCATTGGCCTGCACCAGAGTCCTCCAAAGAGGCCCAAAACCAGCACACCAAGTGGCCAGTTTGAAACAACATAAAAGCAGGATCCAACAAACTTCACAAAAAACATCCAACGGGAGAGTGCAGGCACTAAACTACTGTGGAAAATTGCTCTTTATTCTTTTAAAATTTGTTTCTTTTTTTATTTACCCACTAGAGGCCTGGTGCGTGAAATTCTTACACGGGGTTGGGGGTGGGGGTCCCTCAGCCCAGCCTGTGCCCTCGGGGGATTCTGACTGCTGGTTTAGGCCTGATCCCTGAGTGTCTTGCAATCTGGGATGCTGCATGCACCAGTGACCATACTTTTCATACAGGTGAAAGGCATCTTGCCATTGTATGGGCAGCTACATTTGTTTGCCCTGATTATAAAAAGTAGTACATAACATAATCCTTCTGAGGAAATAGTATCATTTCCCCCATCTTATGGGTGGAAAAACTGAAGCAGAGAGAAGTTAATTGGCTTTGTCACACTGTTGTATGTGTCAGAATCATGGCTGACCACAAAATGTGCAAGCCAGAGTCCATGCATGTCATCCTATTTTTTCATTGTTAGAGTAGCCTTTAAATTTTAATTTTATAATGTTCCCAATATATAGGGTAGGGTCCCTAGGCCTGGCTGGTGATCAGGACTGATCTGTGGAGCAACTGGCAGGCGGGGCAATCGGGGTGAGAGGGGGGGTCCCTCTTTGCACTTGTCTTGGCACACTATCTCCTGGTGGTCAGTGTGCATCATAGCAACCAGTCGTTCTGCCATTTGGTTGATTTGCATATTAAGGTTTTATTATATAGGATTATTTTTTTTCCCTTTCTCATCCTTTTTCTTTTTTCTGATTCTTTAATCCTCTCATCTTTTCTTATTCTTTCTTTCTCTCTTTTTTGGTCAGCACCTGAAGCTAGCATGGTGTAGTCAGGGTTGAGCCTCACAGTCAGACAGCCTGAGGGTTAATTCCATGTAGGAAAGAGCCAAAGGCAATCAACACTCAATTAGAACAAGAGGGCTGACATAACTCACACAAGGGACATTCCTAGAGCACATATCTCAGGAGATCAAGAAGACTGCAGGACTAGGTCCCTCAGGATACCTACTACATAAGACTTGGAGTCAAAGCAGATCTATATAATACATAGAAACAAACACAAAGAGACATACTAAATGGGGAAACAAAGAAACATGTCCCAATTGAAAGGAAGAATCTCCAGAAAAAAAGAGCTAAGTAAAATGGGGGCAAGCAAAAGATCAGATACAGAGTTTAAAGAAATGGTTATAAAGATGATCAAGAAACTTAGTGAGAACTACAACAGCTTGTAAAAGAACATAGAAACCATAAAAAAGAACTAGTTAGAAATGAAGAATATAATATCTGACATCAAGAACACTGGAAGATACTAGGCCAGTGTGGCTCAGTCATTGGAGCATCAGCCCATGCACTGAAGGGTCACCATTTAATTCCCGGTCAAAGGCAAATACCTGGTATACAGATTCAATATGACGCCATAGTCAGGGGGCATGCAGGATGCAACCAATTGGTGTGTCTCTCTCATATCAATGCTTTTCTCTCCCTCTCCCCCTTCATCCTTCTATCCTTCCACTCTTTCTAAAAATCAATGGAAAAAATATCCTTGGGTTAGGATTAACAACAACAAAAAGGAATACATTGGAAGGCATAAAAGAATACATTGGAAGGAATAAAAGTAGTTGGATGAAGCAGATATAGAATCAATAATTTGGAATATCAGAGCAGGAAAATGAAACAAAACAATGAGGATATGGAAACTTTGGGACAATATAAAGTGTAACAATATCCACATCATACAGGTACTAGAGGAGAAGAGAGAGAGCAAGGGACCTAGAACCTATTTGAAGAAATAATGACCCAAAACTTCCCTAACCTTGTGAAGAAAAAGATCCACAAGTCAGGAAGCACAGAGAGTGCCAAAAAGATGAACCCTAGAGGCCCAAACCAATAAACATCATAATTAAAATTGCAAAGGCAAATGGCAAGGAGAAAATCTTAAAAGCAGCAAAAGAAAAGCAGTTACTTACAAGGGAGTGCCCGTAACACTACCACCTGATCTTTCAACAGAAATCTTTCAGGCCAGAAGGGATTGGCATGAAATATTCACAGTAATGATAAGCAAGCAGTAACAACCAAGAATACTTTAACCAACAAGGTTAAAATTAAAGGAGAAATAAAAGGTTTCCTGGACATGAAAAAGCTAAAGGAGTTTGTTACCCCAAACCAGCAGTATAAGAAATGTAAAAGAGCTTGCTTTAAGAAGGAGAAAAAACAGAGGAATATAGTTTAAAGTATAAAATGGCAATAAATACATACCTATCAATAATCACTTTAAATGTAAATAGATTAAAGCTCCAATCAGAAGACATAGAGTATGGTTTCATGACTTATATTTAAGTCTTTTATCCATTTTGAGTTTATTGTGTACAGTCTAAGTTGATATCTAGTTTCATTTTTTTGACATGTACCTGTCCAACACTCCCAATACCATTTATTGAAGAGACTGCCTTTACCCCATTGTATGTTCTTGCCTCCTTCATCAAATACTAATTGATCATAATGACTTGGGTCGATTTCTGGGTTCTCTATTCTGTCCCATTGATTTACATGCCTGTTCTTGTGCCAGTACCAGGCAGTTTTGTTTTTTAAATCTTTATTTTTGAAAGTATTACATATGTCCCCTCTCCTTCCCCGTTCCCCCTCATAACCTCTTGGGGTCATCCCTACCTGTTACCCCAGGCTTTCAACACGCTATTGTCTGTGTCTATGGGTTATGCATATATGCATACAAGTTCTCTGGTTGATCACTTCCTATCTACCCACCTCCCCTGCCTTCCCACCAAAATTCTGCACTCTGTTTCATGCTTCCATGTCTCTAGATCCACTCCATTCATCGTTTTATTTTGTTACTTAGATTCTATATATGAATGAGATCATGCGATACTTGTCTTTCTCTGACTGACTTATTTCATTGGCATAATACTCTCCAGGTCCCTGAAGATCCTTCTTTACCACTGTTGCATATGATTCCATGGTATAAATGTACCACAGCTTGTTTATCCACTCATTTACTGATGGGCACTTCAGCTGTTTCCAGATACTAGCTATTGTAAATAGTATTGCTATGAACATAGGGGTGAGGAATTGAGAGACTTGTTTTATCATGAAAAAATTTGAGCTAACATTTAAAAAGTTAAGTGGCTTCACTACAGATAAAGCTCTAGCCATGGATGGCTCCCAAATAGGGTAAAATGAATTTGTCAAGAAAGACCTGAATCATCTCAGTTTTGATCCAAGTGATTTAATTATATGCCACTGCATCATACACCAAGAAAGTCTCTGTGCAGTCACTGTGGCTCAACAATGGTGACAGCAATAGTGTCATGCATAAATTTTGTCAAAAGCAGAGAGTTAAACAGCTGCCATTTCAGGAGTTACTGAATGATCTTTACTCTGAGTACAGTGATCTTGTTTAACGTGCAGTGTGGTAGCTGAGTTGTAGAAACTTGCTCATGAGGTCTTACCAACTGCAGATGAAGTCAAGCAGATGAAGGGAAAACCTATCAGGGAACTCAGTGATAGCAAGTGGCTGTGTGATCTAGCGTTCATGGTGCCCATTACCTCTCAGAGCTGAACATCAAGTTGCCGGGCCCCAACCAACTTCTCAGTTCCTTGCTTTCCAATATGAAATCATCTGAAGCTAAATTAAGGCTGCAGAAAGTGCAACTCAAAAGAAATAACATGGTGCATTTCCCACTCAGGAAGAACAAAAGCCTTCTGCAACATGAATATGCTGGTGAATGTGAGAAACTGAGACATTTAAGGAAAGATTCAAGGATGAGAAAAGTAAACTGATGGAATTGAATATCTTTGTACACCGTTCAGTGTGGAACCAGCTGATGTGGCTGATAACCTACAACATGAAATCATTCAGCTGCACAGTGATGATGAGCTGAAAACTAGGAACAACCACTTCACTATTTGAGTTTAGAAATGTTACACAAGCAGTGATGAATTTCACAATTTGAGGAGACATTCATTGAAATATGCATCTGTGTTCAGAACAGCTCACTGTGAGCAGTTCTTTTCAAAACTTGCCATCTCAAAGATTTGATTTTGCTCCTGACGGATAGATGCAAACCTGGAAAAGCAGTCGCAACTAGCAACATCATCAATACCAGCTAACATCATACGCCTCACTAAAGAGAAGCAGTTCCAGCCATCTCATTAGGGGTAAATTAATTAAATGTTTGACCAAATATAGCAGGCTAATTAAAAAAATTATTCTTGATTAAGATATTACATATGTGTCCTTATCCTCCCATTGTCCCCCTTGCCCCGATTCCCCACTCATGCTCTCACCACTCCCACTGCCCCCTGGTATCTGCATCCATTGGTTAAGCTTATATACATGCATACAAGTCCTTTGGTTGATCTTTCCCCTTTATCCCCACCCTCTCTTTCCTTCTTGCTGACGTTTGATGGCCTGATTGATGCTTCTCTGTCTCTGGATCTATTTTTGTATCTCTCAGATGATTAATGACTTTGAGCATGTTTTCATGTGTCTCTTGGCATTCTGCATGTCTTCTTTCAAAAAGTATCTATTTAGGTTCATTGCCCATTTTTGAGTGGGTTGTTTACCTTCCTTTTGTTAAATTGTATGAGTTCCCTGTAAATGTTGGAGATTAAACCCTTATCAGAGATAACATTGGCAAATATGTTCTCCCATGCAGTGGGTTTTCTTGTTTTGTGGATAGTTTCTTTTGCTGTACAAAAGCTTTTTTATTTTGATGTAGTCCTATTTGTTTATTTTCTCTTTAGTTTCCATTGCCCTAGGAGCTATATTGGTGAAGAGATTGCTTCGGCATATGTCTGAGATTTTGCTGCTTATAGATTCCTCTAGTTTTTTTTATGGTTTTCCGTCTTATGTTTAAGTCCTTTATCCATTTTGAGTTTATTTTTGGGTAAGGTGTAAGTTGGTGGTCTAGTTTCATTTTTTTTTTTGCATGTATCTGTCCAATTTTCCCAACATCATTTATTGAAGAGACTGTCTTGGTTCTATGTTCTTGCCTCCTTTTTCAAATACTAACTGAGCATAGTGGTTTGAGTTGATTTCTGGGTTCTCTATTCTATTCCATTGGTCTATATGTCTGTTTTGTGCCAGTACTAGAGAGTTTTGAGAACAGTGGCTTTGTAATACAGTTTGATATTTGGTATTGAGATCCCTCCTACTTTGTTCTTCTTTCTCAGGATTGCTGCAGATATTTGGGGTCTTTTTTTATCCCAGATTAATTTTTGGAGAGTTTGTTCTATGTCTGTGATATATGCCATTGGTATTTTAATGGGGATTGCATTGAATCTATAGATTGCTTTGGGTAGTATAGACATTTTAATGATGTTGATTCTATCAATCCATGAACATGGTATGTTCTTCCATCTTTTTATGTCTTCCTCTATCTCTCTTTTTTTAGTGTCCTGTAGTTTTCCAAGTACAGATCTTTTACCTCCTTAGTTAAGTTCATTCATAGGTACGATGGTAAGTGGGATTGTTTTTTTGGTCTCTCTTTCTATAAGTTCACGATTGGTGTATAGAAATGCCACAAATTTCTTGGCATTAATTTTGTATCCTGCTACATTGCTAAATTCATTTATTAAGTCTAATTATTTTTTGTGATGGAGTGTTTAGGGTTTTCTATGTATAGTACCATGTCATCTGGGAATAATGACAGTTTTACATCTTCTTTTCCAATTTGGATACCTTTGATTTCTTCTTCTTGTCTAATTGTTATGGCTAGCACTTACAGAACTATGTTGAACAGGAGTGGTGAAAGTGGGCATCCTTGTGTCAATCCTGTTCTTAGGTGAAATGGTTTTAGTTTTTGTGCATTGAGTATAATGTTTGTCATATAAGGCTTTTATTATGTTGAGATATGATCCCTCTATTCCAATTCTGCTGAGGGTTTTTATCAAGAAAGGGTGTTGGATTTTGTCAAATGCTTTTTCTGTGTCAATTGATATGACTGTGATTTTTACCTCTCAAGTAGAGGCTCAGTGCATGAGTTCATGCACTGGCAGGGTCCCTCTGCCTGGCCTTCTGGAATCGGGCTGAAACTGGTCAGGTGCACTGATTTATCGAAGGCATATCCAGCCCATCTTGCCCAGACCTGATCGGCTGTACCCCAGAAGCAAGTTAACCTACTGGTCAGAGGATCTGCTCCCTGATGGTCAGTGCTCTTCACAGCAACTGGTCGAATGGTTGAACAAATGGTTGGACACTTAGCATATTAGGCTTTTATTATATAGGATTTGTTTATGTGATGTATCATGTTTATTGATTTGTGTATATTGTACCATCCTTGCATTCCTGGAATACACCCTACTTGGTCTTGGTGTATGATCTTTCTGATGCAATGATGGATCCAATTTGCTAGAATTTTGTTGAGGATTTGGCATCTATGTTCATGAGGGATGTCGGCCTGTAATTGTCTTTCATTGTGTTGTCTTTATCTGGTTTTGGTTTTAGGGTAATGCTGGCTTCACAGAATGAGCTTGGAAGTGTTCCTCCCTCTTGAATTTTTTGAAATAGTCTGAAGAGGATTGGTTTTAATTATTCCTTGAATATTTGATAAAACTCCCCAGTGAAGCCATCTGGCCCTGGGCTTTTGTTTGCTGGAAGCTTTTTGATGATTGCTTTAATTTCTTCCATAGTTATTGACCTACTGAAGTTTTTAGATTCTTCCTGATTGAGTTTGGAAGGTTGTATTTTTCTAGGAATATGTCCATTTCCTCCAGGTATCTAGTTTGTTGAAATAGAGTTTTTTCATTGTATTATTTTTTTTTAACAATCCTTTGTATTTCTGTAGGACCTGTTGTTGTTTCACCGCTTTCATTTCTGATTTTGTTTATTTGGGTCCTCTCTCTTTGATTCTTGGAGAGCCTGGCTAGGGGTTCATCAATCTTGTTTATCCTTTCAAAGAACCAACTCTTGGTTTCATTGATCTTTTATATTGCTCTTTTTTTGTTTGTTTTTGTTTTTTGTCTCTATGTCATTTATTTTTAGCAGGCTAATTTTTAAGTTGATAATTCTGTATGGTCACAAATGATGTTATAAATATCCAAATGGGAACTGGCAGGAAAAAGTTCCCCACCCCTGCTTTACAGTGTCTCTAAGTATCACCATGCCCTGTGACAAAAATCATTAGAAAACTGCAATATTCCAAATCAGGCAGGATTGCTGATGGTGCAAAATCCTTCAGGAAAGAAGTAAAAACCATGATCAGCTGAGTTGCTTGCTGAGGGCAAAGGCAATATGTAATGAGTAGTGAAAGAGAAAAGCTATAAATCCTTGCTAGGATCATTTGAAGAAACTTGGACTATAATAATTATGAGTATTTTTCCTCACTTTGCTATTAATTTGTACATGTGTATGTGTGTGCACATGCAAGCATGTATGTGTGAATGTGTTATAGGACATCAAGAAGAAGAGCACCCATTGCCCAAAGAGTCTGCAGCCTCTCCTGGGGAAAGAGCTAGTGCATTTTCAGTTGTTCAGGATGGCTGTATCATATAATATAGAAGAATGACTTTGTGATTATCTTTATCTGAAGATTATGTATGCTCTGGTGGGGAGACCTTGAAAAGAGAGAACTGTCTTGGTTAAGTGTATGTATCAACTTGGTGCCCAGCGGTTTTTTTTAGATGTTGTTTAAATGTTGTTCTGAAGGTATTTTGTAGAAATGATTAACAAACAAAATCAATTGACTTTAAATAAAGGATATTCCCCTTGATTTGTGAGTGTGCACCATCCAGAAAGTTGAAGGCGTCAAGAGTGAAAACTGAAGTTTCCTGGAGAAGAAGAAGGCCTCACTCAAGACTAGCACAGAAACTGTCTGAGTTTCCAGAATGCCAAGCTGCCCTTCCAATTTCAGACTCAAGACTGAAACCTCAACTTTTGCCAGAATTTCCAGACTACTGCCTGCCCTATAGATTTTGGACTTATCAGACTCCATTTCTGTTACCAAAATCTGTAATAGTTTTTTAGGGCTGCCATAACAAATTACCACAAACTTGGTGGCTTAAAGTCACATACATTTTTCCCCTCACAGTTCAGAAGGCCAGAAGTCTGACACCAAGGTGTCAGTAGGGTTACTTCCTTCTGAGGGCTCTGAGGGAGTATCTGTTCCATTTCTCTTCCCTAGTTTCTGGTGATTGTCGGCAATCCTTGGAATTCCTTTGCTTGTAGATGCATTATTGCAATTTCTATCTCCATCTTCATATTGTGCTCTCCATATATCTCTCTGTCTTCACAAGGCCATCTTCTCCCTGTATGCTTTTCTCTCCTTTTCTTATAAAGGCACCAGTTATATTGGATTATGGGCCCACCCTATTCCAGTTTGACTTCATCTTCAATCTAAGTATATCTACTTATTTGCAAATAAGTTCACATTCATAGTACTGGGATTAGGGCTTCAACATATTTATTAAAGGAATACAATCTAACTCATAATGGATGGTAATACTCTCCAAGTTTATCTACAGATTCATTGCAATCTTTTTCAAAATTTCTGCTGGATTTCCTCCAGAAATTAACAAACTGATCAAAAAGTCATGTGAAAAAGAACTCAGAAAAGTCAAAACAATCTTGAAAAAGACCAAAGTTGGAAGACTTACATTTCCTGATTACACAATTACTACAAAACTATGGTAACCAAGACAGTGTAAAACTGGAATGAGGTCAGAAACATACATCAATAGAATAGAATTAAGAGTCCAGAAATAAGTCCATATATTTATGGTCAATTGTTTTTTTACAAAGATTCCAAGACAGTCAATAGGAAAAGATTACTCTTCTCAACAAATGATGCTGGGACAAACAAGATATTCACACACAAAATTTAACTAAAAATCAATCATGGACCTCAATGTAAGCGCTAACATGATAAAACACTTAGAAGAAAACATAGGAGTAAATCTTCATGATCTTAGGTTAAGCACTGGTTCCTTACATATAAATTCCAAAGTATAAATGGCAAAGAAAAGAGATAAATTGGACTTCTTTAAAATTAAAATTTTTGTGTGTCATAAAACACATCCAGGAAAGTAAAAAGGCAGCACACTACTGTGAAAAGATATTTGTACACCATATATCTGATGAGACTAGTATTAAAAATTTATAAAAATCTTACAACTCAATAACAAAAAGACAATCAATGTGAAACTATCACAAATTGAAAGAAAATTTAGTAAAGTAGCATACAAAACAAACAAACAATAATCTTCACATATAAAACAATAATCAGAAGCTAAAAATATCAGGAATGAAGGAGGGTCATTACTACAGGAATTGAGAGGAAATATTTACTAATATCTTTATGCCCATAAATTCAACAATTCAAGTGAAAAGGAAATTTTTCTTAAAGATACAAAGTATCTAACTGACCCAAGAAGAAATCTATAACCTGAGCACTCCTACATATGTTACAAAAGTTGAATTCATAGTTAAAAACCCTTCAGAAAATAAAATTCCAGGCCAAGTTGGTTTTACAGGCCATTCTATAGATGAATCTCAAATGTAGTATGCTAATAGAAGAGGTTAGACTCTAAAGGCTATATATATGATACTCTGGAAAAGGTAAAACTATGGGGATGGAAAACTTCATTATCAAATGGCTAGAGGTAGGAGGGCTTGATTATATGGGGGCAGAGGAGACTGGGCAGGGCAGTGGAACTCTTTTATATTTTGGCTGCCAAAACCTGCATGATTGGATTAATTTTACTATGTGTAAGTTACACCTTAACAGAAAAGATTTTATGGCTGAATGGCAAATCTACAAATAGTAATTGACCTAATAGAATTGAATGAGACATAAAGAAAGCTAAAAATATCATGACTTATATATTACAGAATTCTCAAAAAGAAGCAGTATGTCTAGATTTGACTATGGGATGAAATGCTAACTCTAGGAGTATTAGAGGGGAGGGCGACTATTTGAAAGCAATTACAATAAAGCTAAGTCTTCTCCCCATTCCATAACTCTGAACTAACGTAGCTTACTATTGCAGAAACCTGGAGTTTTGGTTTCTGCAGAGAGTGAAAGAGATAATCCACATTGGGGAATCCCAGGCACAGTTTAGGACCCTGGCTGTCAACAATCAAAGGTTAGGGGATGATGAATATGCAGGCAGAAATGTTTAGACACAGGCACCTTCTACCCAAGCTACCAGAACCCTGCAGTAAGATCCTCACCATTCAAGAAAGAATTTTTTATTATCTGTGAAGCTAACAAGCCCAAGAGAGATATAATAATGATACTGATATCAGCAGCTTCCCATGTCTGACCCAGTTCTCTCACTGAGAAGATCAAAGTAAATAAGCCACATCCACAGCCCAGAGTTTCCAATCACTTCTTATTCTAGCAGTCTTAATTTCAAATTGAAGACAAAGAAATACCAGACATCTAAGGAGGGCCTCTAACTTGAAAAATAAACACCAAGTCAATCAAGCTGAAAACTGCAATTTGTGGGAAACAAACTCAGCTATGAGAAGGAAAATAAAGTTATGAAATACTTTCTTCTTTAAGGTTTAAGACAGAAATGATGAACACATTCCATTTTATTTCTGCCACTAATCACAATACCACAAGTCACTTACCAAAAAATTCTGTGAGGTGGACAAAAGGAGGTAGACTAGGGACCTCAAGACTGAAAGGAGAAGCCATTGGAGAGTTTCCTGGGGATATTTCTTTCCCCTGTGTGCCCAACTTGGGGTTATTTGTGGGGTTACACATACCAGCCATAAGAAAAGCCAAGAGCCAGGAAAGGGTGGGACATGACAGACACCTCATCATTATGCCTTCTCTGAAGGAAGCCACATTCCTCTGTCCTCCAAAATTCACTCAAGAAGCTGGCTTCATTGATGGGAGGCTCTGTTCCAAGCCCTTTTCCAACAGTAAGGTGGCCGCTGTTGAGCATATGGGCCAAGATATCTCAATTCAGCATTGCTGACATTTAGGGCTGGGAAATTCATTGTTTTGGAAGGGGTCATGTGCATTATAGAATGTTTAGCAGCATCCCTCTCCAGAGACTTTATAAACTCAACTATATTGGAACTGCAGTCCACTAAAGTGAGCCAGATATGCATTCTGACTTGACAGGTTAACTACCTGCTACATTAGACTTTAAGTGGGAACTAGAGCCTTCAAAAGTTATACTCAAAATGCACAAGATACAGCCCCAAATTACTTGTCACATTGAGAACTAGGAAAACCTCAACTTCAATGAGAAAAGACAATCAATAGACATCACACTAACACATTGTTTGAATCATTGGACAAAGATTTTAAAGCCGCTATTATAAAAATTCTCTATTAAGTAATTATGAACACACTTAAAATGTATTCAACATATTAAAGTGCAAGTAACCATGAAGAAAGAGAAATTAATGGCAATATATTACAGATGTTCCTCTGTAAATAAACCCATCATAAGTTGAAAATATAAGTAAAAAATGCATTTAATACACCTAATCTACCAAACATTATAGCTTAGACTAGCCGAACTTAAACATGCTCAACATTTACATTCACCTAGAATTGGGCAAAATCATCAAACACAAAGTCTATTTTATATTGAAGTGTTGAATACCTCATGTACTTATTGAATACTGTACTGAAAGTGAAAAACAGAATGTTGTATGGATATCACTTTCACATGGCTGTAAAGTAAAAAAATCATTAGGTAAAACCATTATAAGTCAGAGACCATCTGTAAAAGACAAGGGATTAATATAAAAACATATAAAGATTTTCTAATACCACACATTCATAACTTCCCCCATTATAGACCTCAGTACCTTCTAATTAATTTTGCTGTGATCCTGAAACTTCTTTTAAAAAAGTAAAACCTTTTTAAATTTATGTATGGAGAAAAGGTGTGGGGGGAGGTAAAAGAGTGTAAAAGGGTGATAAATAGTGATGGGACAAGACTCGACTTGGGTGATAAACACAATACAATATACAGATGAGGTATTGTAAAATTGTATAAATGCAACCTGTATAATTTTATTAACCAATAGCACCCCAATAAATCCAATTAAAAATAAAATAAATCCTGGGGGAAATAATTTTATGGAAAAGGACCATCTTCAAATAAAGGATTAAACAACAACAAATATATATTCCCTCCCCCCCAAAAAAAATGGATACACACTTTGAGTAATTATAAAGGCAATATTTATTAAAATACATTTATTTTTAGAGTGTAATAGAATCAGCTGTTTAAGTGTGTATATATGTTTGGGGGTACCCTGTACCTGTATATATATATGAAATACCTGGAGACTGGCAAACTACCTGTTTTTATATAACTTGTGAATTAAGAATAAGTTTTACATTTGTTTACGCTTGAGGGAAAACGAAAGACTATGTTGTGAGATGTTAACTTCACATGAAAGTCAAATTGTACCTGGAAATGAGGTTCTCTTGGAAGGCAGTGCTGTTCATTTGTGCACGTCTGTCATGGCAGCAGGGCTCTGAGACCTTCAGGGGTATAGGTGCTAAAGTGTACCTTCCCCACCCTTTCTTCGCTGATGGTATTGTAACTTGCTTTGTTCAATGTCACATTAGTAAATAGGTGAGGAATTGTGCTTGCACCTTTCCATACTACTGCGTTCATCCTATGACCAAACCCAGACTTGCTGGCTGCATGTTGGGAGACACAGTGTGAAGTGATCCCCATTGTACTAGCCAAGAAACAGCCAGCTGACCCGGAGTGAGACCACAGGAGACCACTGACCACAGCCGCTCCTGGGGTGGGGCCACTGGAGACCACCAACCGCAGCTGACCCGGGTGTGAGGACACCGAGAGTCTATCACCGGGAGGCAGGCCGCTGAGAGCCTGGGCCCCAGCGGTTGGCTAGATAGCGGGCGGAGAGGAGCACTATCTGGAGCCTGAGACGCCGGGGCAACATCACGTGTTTAGGTTCCAGCATGAGCGCGAGGCACTGGCGTTGGTGCTGTCAAGGGTCACGTGCGCTGGCGCCATCACACATCACGTGGCCGCAGCCATGGTGAGTCTCGCAGGCTCCAGCCACCGCACCCCGGGGGCCTTCAGCCTCATGGCCACCCCGCCCTCCTGCCCTGGTGCTGGGCCTAGAGCTTCGAGCAAAGCCACGGGCCTCCTCCTGCTGCTGCTGATCCTTCGGCCCCACAGGCACCCCGACAGCGAAGGGATCACCTTGAGCCAGGACGTGGGTAGGACCCCCGCCTGGTTGGGAGTGGTTCTGGAGGCTCATCCTCCCTCCCTTTCCCTTCTGTGTTGGAGACCCCTTTCTCTTGCCTTGCCTTCCCTCCTGGCCCTCTCCTGTTCTCTTCTATCCTTCTCTCCACTTCCCTATTACCCCAGTCTCCCCCTCCCTCCTCTCCTAAACCTCCCCTCTCCTACACACACACACACACACACACACACACACACACACACACACACGCACGCACGCACTTATTGTCCACCGCCAGATCCTCCCTCCCTCCCCTTTGTTTATGGCCTGGCCTGCTCCTGCATAGCTGCTACTCACATGCTCTGTATCTTTCCACTCAGCCTGTGGCCAGCGTCACATGCAGGGGAAGATCGTAGGGGGCGTGGACGCACCTGAGAAGAAGTGGCCGTGGCAGGTCAGCGTGCACTATGGGGGCTTCCACATCTGCGGTGGGTCCATCCTCAATGAGTACTGGATCCTGTCAGCAGCTCACTGCTTTAGCAAGTGAGTGGTGACAGATGCCATTCCCTGATGGCCCAGGGACCTTGAGGCTGACTATGCAAGATAGGTGGAGTGGGACTACTTGGAACTGGAGAGAGAGTGGATCCAGCACACAGCTCCATCCTCCAGAGCTTCTCCTGAAACAGGGCGGGGAGGGGGGGGGGAGGCAGGGAGATGTCATTACGCTCATCTATTCTTTGAGATAGGTGTGGAGCCAAATCATAGGATGAGAGGTGAGGAAAGAAGACACATCTTAGGACAGCTGAGACACATCACAGGAGAGAATGGAAGGACCACATCATAGTATGAAAAGAGAGAAAACACATCATAGGGATGGGTGGAGAGGAGATAGTCATAGGAGGAGAGGAAATACATCACACGATAAGATGGGAGGAGAGGATGAGAAGAGAGGGGACATGTCATAAGAGGGGAGGAGAAGAGGCACATCACAGGGGGAGAGCTGAGGAGAGACTTACCTCTGGACAGGCCACTTTACAACTCGCTCTGCGAGTGCCCCACGTTGGGCTGCCAGTTGTGAGTGTTCCCCCTACGTCCCTCGGGGTTCAGGGTTCAGTTTCAGGGTTTGGGCTTTGGAGGAGGCTGCACACAAATGAAAGAGACTAGAAAATATTAATTTGGAAATATTAGGGGCTAGACAGGAGTCCAACTCAAGGGGAAAGACTCCGCTTGGCTCTGGCCTAGTGATGATCCCTTTTATTCAGATTGTGGGATACACCCCATAGTCCTTAGGCAGGCAATTCCAATAATAGCCAATCAGGAAGGATTTATATAAAACTAAAAGGTGGAAGTTGCTTTAGCTACCATTGTCTCAACTAGACACTGGGTGCTTGGCTCTGACCTTTCAGAGCTTCAAGGTTAACCAGCCTTCCAATGTTCCTTGTCCACACCTCTCTGCAAGTGAAGACAGTGGTCAGCTTCCAACAAGCTCATCCTGTGCTGTTGGTGGCCAGCAGATCCTGAATATTTCTCATAGGCCCAGGTCAAGACTTCTTTGGGAGAAATTTTCCTAAACAACCAAGTCCCCACTGTCTTGCAAGGGATTACTTTTCCACATCTTGTCAGAGAGCCTAAATACCAAACTGCTATGCTCCCAGGCCTCCTTATGTCGGTGAGCTAATTGTGGTTCCTCTCCCCAGGTTCAAGGTGCTTGAGCCACTGTGCCTTTGTTCTCTGTCCCCACAGGGACAGGAGCCCTGAGGCATTTGATATGTACGTGGGCCTTGTGGACCTCAAGCTCGCAGGCAATCATACCCAGTGGTTCGAGGTGAATAAAGTTATTATGCATCATACCTATGAAGTGTACCACCCTCTTGGAGGTGACATCGCTCTGGTGCAGCTGAAAAGTCCAATTGTATTTTCTGACTCTGTACTCCCCATCTGCATTGCAACCCCAGACATGAAACTTGAGAACCTTACCTGCTGGATTACAGGATGGGGACTCATCTCCCAAACAGGTAAGAGAACAAAATGCAGCATCAATCCCTTTTTTGGAGCTTGTGGAAGGATGGTGGCTCTATGGCACTAACTGAAAGTGTTCTGTCAATTATGGAATTGCAGGTATCTGAGGACTGCAATACCAACCTATTTCTCTGTCAGTGTAGAGTTTTATTTTATCCCTGGCTGGCTTTGTGGTATACAAAGAAAAAGTAATTTATACTTTGAGTGTGGACATAATATTTAGTTTATCAAGACCAACATTTTCAAAATAAAGTTTCCTAAGATAGTAAATTTAACTTAATCTTTTTATCCTATTATATATTTTAAAAAAGCACTTACTAGTTATTCTTATTTTGTGCCTAAAAGCCTTGTATTTTCTTTATAGGGTTGTACTTAGAATTTTTATGACTAAGTGAAAGATGCTTTTAAATTGCATGTGCTAATCAGTCATAGTTTTGATTTTTATACATTGACCTTGTTTCTAGCCACTTCATAGAATTAATTTTTAATAGCTGGTCAATTGATTATTGAACTGTTCTATATAATCTTTTTCCTTTGAGATTTTTCCATTTTCTTTATTTTTAAAAAATATTGTTGAGAATATTACAGATGTCCCTTTCTCCCCTCCCCGTCATTGTCCCATCCACACAGTTCCTGCCCCCAGCCCAGGCCTTCACCACCATATATTTCTGTGTCCATAAGTAATGCATATATGCATACAAGTTCTTTGGTTAATGACTTTCCTCCTCTTTCCCTCTGAGATTCATCAGTCTGTTCTATACCTCTGGTTCTATTTTATTCATCAATTTATTTTGTTCATTAGATTCCTTGTTCATTTTTTTAGATTCAATTGTTGATAGATATGTATTTATTGTTCATATTTTTTGTCTTTTTTCTTTTGCTACTGCTCCTTCTTTTTCTTCTTCTTCTTACTAACTGCTTTTCTCCTGCTGATTTTAAGATTTTTCTCTTTGTCTTTAACTTTTGTCATTTTAATTATGATGTGTCTTAGTGTAGGCCTCTTTGGGTTCCTCTTGTTTGGGTTCCTGAACTTGTAAGTCTATTTCATCAGTTAGGAGAAGATTATTGTCATTATTTCTTCAAATAGGTTTTCAATATTTTGCTCTCTCTCTTCTCCTGGCACCCCCATAATGTGAACATTGGTATGCTTGAAGTTGTCCTAAACGCTCCTTACACTATCTTCGTATTTTTTTATTCTTTTTCCTTTTTGCTCTTCTAATTGGGTGTTTTTTGCTTCCTCATATTTTAAATCATTGATTTGATTTTCAAAATCTTCTACTCTATTGTTGAATCCTGTAACTTATTCTTTATTTCAGTTAGTATATGCTTAATATCTGGTCCTTTTTCACGTCTCTTGAAATTCTAAGATCCTTGAAATTCTCACTAAGTCCCTTGAAGCTCTCATTATTAAGATCCCTGAGCAACCTTATAACCATTGTTTTGAATTCTGTATCTAGCAGTTTGCTTGCTTCTATTTCATTTAGTTCTTTTTCTGGAGATTTCTTCTGTTCTTTCATTTGTGACATGTTTTTTTGTCCCTGCATTTTGGCTGCTTCCATGTGTTTATTTCTATGTATTAGGTAAAACTGCTGTGTCTCCTGTAATTGGTAGAGTGGCTTTGTGTAATAGTTATCCTGTAAGGCCCAGTGGCTCAATCTCCTCAGTAACCTGAGCTGGGCACTCTAGATGCACCCCTGTGTGGGTTGTGTGCACAGTCTTGTTGTAGTTGAGCCTTGATTGCTGTTGGGTCACTGGGAGAAGTTGACCCCACAGGCCAATTGGCTGTGAGGACCACCCTTATGCAGGAGACGCCCATATGGACCAGGACTTGCTTCAGTGGGGCTTTGGTGTTTATTCAGTCTGCCCATTGAGTGTGTCACTTGTGAATGTGAAGAGTTGTAATCTGGTGTGGTTTGAAGCTGTCCACCAGGTGCATTGACTCTGGGACCTCCCAGTAGATGCAAAGCTAGTCACTACCTGAGACCACCCATTAGGAGCTACAGAGCAATCTGCATATGGCTGCTACTTGTGTTGGGCTTGAAAGTGCCCAGGTGAGGCCAAGCTGTCTTGGGACTCTTATTGATAGGTATGGGGCATGCTGATGCTAGTTTGTTTGAGAGATTTTAGAAAAGCCTGAAGCCTGATCCAGGACAGACCATTCAAATGGAAAAGCCACTGAAAACAGCTTGGGTGGGGCTGCAAATTGGATGGGATGGGGCCTCAGAGAATAAGCAAGGCTGAGTGGACAGTGTGAATCAGGCTGATGGAAACTCAGATATGGCTGACACTCAGCTCTGTGATAGAGGAGGTCTCAGCATAGGAACAATCACCCCTGAAAGCACCTTTGTATGGAAGAACACTGCTCCTGAGTTCTTGCTCTGATGCCAGACAATCCAGTGCCTCCCCATATGTACATAGATCCTAAGCCATTGCCCAATGCTAGAGCTCAGAGGGAGCAGGACTGTGTAAGTTTATGCACTGGCCCTTTAAGAGGAACTGCCTGAGACTTCAGCAGCCTCCATATCACTGAGCCACAATTTTCACTGGTTTTCACAGCCTGAAGTTACAGGGGCTTCTCTTCCCAACTCTGGGACTCCAGGCTGAGGGGGTCTGGTGTGGTGCTTGGAACCACTTACTCTTTATGTGAGGAACCTAGATATCAATCCCAATTAAAAGCATGCCACACCTGGGTGTAGGACCAGCCTACATCCCCTACGACCAGTCTTGGCATGCTTTTTTTTTTACTTCTCATGTTGTAAGACTTCCATTCATCCAGATTTCAGGTGGTTCTGAATGATGGTCATTCTGTATATTAGTTGTAATTTTGATGTGGTTGTAGGAGGCTATGAGTACCAGTGTTTACATACACTGCCATCTTGGTTCTCTGTCCTATATATTTTTAAAAGCTTTTTTTTTTCAAATAAAATTGCTTCATCTCTAGTTTTCCTATCTTTTTTTTCTTATTGCTGTGGCTGGAAACTTTAGTAGAAATGATGCTAGGTTTCATTTTATTTTATTTTATTTTAATGGAAATGCTTAGTTTAATATTAAGTTTATGGTTTGGTCTGAAAACTTTAGATTGATATCTTATATGAGGTTAAGAAAGTTCAAAATCTGATATATATACATATATATATATATATATATATATGGTAAGCTGCTATAAAGTATAAATTAAAATTAGAATGTGTTAATATTAAAATTAAATGTAATACTCATGGCTATCACAAAAATAGCTGTAGAATATACACACAAGGAAATTAACATTTTACTACAAAAAAATTCAACTAAACACAATATAAAACAGAATGCTGAAAATAAGGTACAAAAAAATTTAGAGCATATAGGAAACAAATTTCATAATGACAGGAGTAAGTCCCTTTTTGTCAGTAATTACTTTAAATGCAAATAGATTAAAGTCCCCAGTCAAAAAACAGAGACTGGAAGAACCAACCATATCCTGTCTACAAGAGATTCAATTGAGAGCCAAAGACACAAAAACATTGAAAGAGAAGGAGGGAAAAAGTTATTTCATGCAAATTATAACCAAAAGAGAGCAGGAGTGGCTATATTAATATCAGACAAAACAGACTTTAAATAAAAAAGAGGTTACAAGAGACAAAGACATTATATGTTAGTAAAGGGCTTACTACATAAAGAATATTTGACAATTACAATAATTTACATATGTAATAGCAGACTATCAAAATATATGAAAGAAAAGCTGACAGAATTGGAGAGAACTTTCTAGAAAAATAATTGAAAAATTTAATATCCCATTCACAAAAATAAGTAGAACAATTAGACAGAAGATAAGTAAGGATGGTGAGAATTTAAATATCACAATAAACCAGTTAGTATAACACACATATACAGAACACTTTGCCTCAAATCAACAGCATACAAATTATCTCAAGTACATATAGGGCATTATCCAAAATAGATCATGTTAGGTCACAGAGTAAGTCTCAATATATTTAAACTCAAATAGGCTTATAGAGTATCTTCTCTGTTCACAATGGAATGAAGTTATAAATCAACTAGTTGCTCAGTGCATAAATTTGTACACCAGTGGGATCCCTTGGTCTGGCCTGCAGGATCGGGCCAAAACCAGCTCTCTGGCATCCCCCAAGGGGTTCCAGATTGCAAGAAGGTGCAGGCCAGGCCAAGGGACTCCATTGGTGCACGATTGGGGCCAGGGAGGGACATGGGAGGTTGGCCAGCCAGGGAGGGACCATGGGAAGGCTCCAGGGCATGTCCAGCCAGCCTTGATCAGTCCCAATCAGCTTGCCGGATCCCAGCAGCAAATTAACCTAACAGTTGGAGCATCTGCCCCTTAATGGTCAGTGCACATCATAGTGAACAGTTGAGCAGCCTTAACCTATCATTAGCTTATTATGCTTTGATTAGTTGAACGGCCACTGAACAATTGGACACTTAGCATATTAGGCTTTTATTATCCTATATAATAAAGAGGTAATATGCAAATTGACCATCACTCAAACACAAGATGGCTGCCCCCATGTGGTCAAAGATGGCCATCCCCATTTGGACACAAGATGGCCACCACAAGATGGCCGGCAAGGGAAGGAAGTTGAGGGGATCCCAGGCCTACAGGGGAGGACAGTTGGGGGGATCAGGCCTGCAGAGGAGGGAAGTTGGAGGGGGGACCAGGCTGGCAGGGGAGGGCAGTTGGGAGTGATTGGGCCTGCAGAGGAGGGCAGTAGGGAGCGACCATGCCAGCAGGAGAGAAAAGTTGGGGTCACCAGGCTGGAAGGTGAGGACAGTTGGGGCAATCAGGCCTGTAGGGGAGGGCAGTTAGGGGAAACCAGGCTGGCAGGGTAGGGCAGTTAGGGGTGACTGGGCCTGCAGGGGAGGACAGTTAGGGGCAACTTGACGTGCAGGGGAGGGCAGTTGTGGGGGACCAGGCCTGCAGGAGAGGACAGTTAGGAGGACAAGGCCTGCATGGGAGGGCAATTGGGGGTAACCAGGCCAGCAGGGGAGGGCAGTTAGTGGTGACTGGCTGGCAGAGGAGGGCAGTTGGGGGTGATCAGACCTGCAGGTGAGGGTAGTTGGGGGTGACCAGGCTGGCAGGTGAGGGCAGTTGGGTGTGATTAGGCATGCAGCGGAGGGCAGTCGGGGGTGACTAGTGGTCAGTGCACATCATAGTGAGCAGTTTAGCAGCTTTAGCATATCATTAGCATATTATACTTTGATTGAACGGCCAGCCAGACAATCAAACACTTAGCATATTAGGGGTGACTGGGCCTGCAGGGGTGACAGTTAGGTGTGACTGGGCTGGCAGGGGAGTGGTTAGGGGGTGATTAGGCTGGCAGGTAGAAGTGGTTAGGGGCAATCAGGCAGGCAGGCAGGCAAGCAGTTGGGAACCAGCAGTCCTGGATTGTGAGAAGTATGTCCCAGATTGGAGAGGGTGCTGGGAGGGACATATACCCCCTTGTGCACAAATTTTGTGTGCCAGGCCTCTAGGATTCTGGTCAAGGGCACATGCCTGGGTTGCAGGCACAATCCCCAGTAGAGATTGATGTTTCTATTTCTCCCTTCCTCTCTGAAATCAATAAAAATATATTTAAAAGAAGAGAGAGGTGGAAACATCAATGATGAGAGAGAATCATTAATTGGCTGCTTTCTGCATGCCCTATTCCTGAGGATCAAGCCCACAACCCTGGCATGTGCCCCTACTAGGAATTATTTCCTGGTTCATGTGTTGATGCTCAACCACTGAGCCACGCTGGATGAGCTAACCAACACACTGTTAAACAACCAATGTATCAAAGAAAAATATCATAAGGGAAATCATAAGGAAATTTGACCACATGGGGGCAGCCATCTTGTGTTTGAGTGATGGTCAATTTGCATATTACCTCTTTATTATATAGGATAATAAAAGCCTAATATGCTAAGTGTCCGATTGTCCAGTGGCCGTTCAACTAATCAAAGCATAAACATGCCATAATTTATAGGACACAGTAAAACTGGTGCTAAAAAGGAAACTTATAACTATAAATGTTTACATAAAAAAAAATAAGAAATAACTCAAACCAGAACCTAACTTTACAACTTAAGAAGCTAGAAAAAGAAGAAACTAAACTCAAAGTTAGCAGAAGGGAACAAATAATAGAGATTAGAGCAGAGTTAAATGAAATAATGAATAGAAAACAATGAAGAAAATCAATGAAATAAAAAGTTGGTTCTTTGAAAAGACCAACAATATTGACAAACCTTTAGCTAGATGGAATAATTAAAAAAGATAAAACTCAAATTACTAAAATCAGAAATAAAAGTGGAGGCATTATTACCAATTCTACAGAAATAAAAATTATTTTAGAGAGGACTATGAACAATTGTACACCAACAAGTTGGACAAATTCCATCTAGATGAAGTGGACAAATTTCTAGGAACATAAAACAAAGCTAAAAGTAAATTATGAGTAAATAGAAAATCTGACTAGACCTGTAACTAGTAAGGAGTTTGCGTAAACAATCAAAAAATCTTTCCACAAAAGGATGCCCTGGACCTAATGGCTTCACTGGTAAATTCTATCAAACATTTAGAGAAAAACTTGTCCCAAACTTTTTCAGATTTTTCCAAAAAACGAAGAGGAGGGAACACTTCCTAACACATTCTATAAGGCCAGCATTACCTTGAAACTTAAGCCAGACAAAGAGACTACCAGAGAAGAAAAATGCAGATCAATATCTTTTATGAACATTGATGCAAAAATTCTCAACAAAAATGCTAACAAATTCAGCAACATATTAAAAGGATTATACACCATGACCAAGTGAGTTTTATTCCTGGAATGAAAAGATTGTTCAATATATGAAAATTTCTCAATGTAATACACCACATTAACAAAACGAAGAGTTAAAAAACACATGCTCATTTCAATTGTTGCAGAAGGAGCAGGTGACAAAATTCAATACCTTACACACACACACACACACACACACACACACACACACTCAACAAAATTGGAATAGAAAGAAACTACCTCCACATAATTAAAATCCATATATGAAAACCTACAGCAAACATAAAATTCATGATGAAAGACTGCAGGTTTTTCCTTTAAGATCAGGAACAAGGCAAAGATGCCTGCGTTTACTGCTTCTATTCAACGTACTACTAGAAGTTCTAGCCAGAGCCTCTAGGCAAGAAATAAAATACATCACATTGGAAATGACGAAGTAAAATTATTTCTGTTTGCAGTTAATATGATCATATATGTATAAAATCCTAAAGACTCCTCAAAAAAAACACACACACACACACCACAACAAATGTAAGAACTAATAAATGAATTCTGCAAAAATAGTAGGATACAAAGTCAACACACAAAAGTCAGCTGCATTTCCATACATGATGAAATATCTGAAAAGAAAATTACCAAAACAATTCTAGGAGGAACCAAGATGATGGCATAGGTAAATGCCTGTACTTGCCGCCTCCCACGTACACATCAAAATTACAACTAAACCACAGAACAATCATCATTCAGAACTGCCTGAAATCTGGTTTCATGAAAGTCCTACAACTAGGCAATTGAAGAATAAACACAGACACTGGTAAGAGGGGCAGGGTCGCAGGGCAGAATCATGGAACTGGCTGGTCCCACATCCAGGTGTAGCAGTTTAAAATCAGAAGGGGTATCTTGTCTAAAGAAGTTTCCCCTGAGAATTGAGGGGTCCCAGCTGGACACCAGATCCAAAGTTCAGGGTTCCAGTGCCAGGAAGAGAAATCTTTGGGCTGTAAAAACCAGCAGGGATTGTGGCTGAGTGACAAGGAGGCTGCTGGAGTCCCAGTTGTTCTTAAAGAGCCTGCACATGAACTTACTTGGAATCACTCTCTCTGAGCTTCAGCCTTGGGGCAGCAGCTTGATAAGGACCAGGGACATTCAGAGAGGAACTAACTTGTCTAGAATCAGGGTGAGAGCTGGAGGGGCAGCTTTATTCTAGATAGAAGTGCTGGCAGAGACCTTTGTTCCCTTGGTGAGCCACCCCACTCCTAACAGAGCCTTATCTGACTCTCCATCAACCTGCCTCACACTTTTTGCCCCATTCTGGTGATTCCCTGAGAATCCCCCACACCCCGCCCTGATTGTAGGTTCACTCAAGCCATTTCCAGTGGCTTTTCCATACAATTGGCCTCTGTTGCCTCATGATTTGGACTTTCCTAAAGTCAAATCAGAAGCAGCTGGCCCATACCACTCAATAAGTGACTGCGGGCCTGAAACTACTGGCAGCCTGCTTTAGTTCACATCTTAGCCTCTCCTGGGCACCTCCAAACCCAACACAAGTAGCAGCCATCTGCCAATGTTTCTGTAGCTTATGCCAGGTGGCCTGAGGGAAGGCAACAAACAGTGACTGACTTTGCACCTCCAGGGTATCCCCAGAGCCAGTACAACTTGTGGTCAGCTTTAGACCATGCAGGAAATAAATACATACTATCAATAAATTTAAAAATCAAAATAAGCCCCGCTGGCATGGCTCAGTGGTTAAGCATCAACCTATGAACCAGGAGATCATGATTCAATTCCTGGTCAGGGCACATGCCTGGGTGGCAGGCTCAATCCCCAGTGTGGGGTGTGTAGGAGCCATTATACAGTATGCTGCAGGGGACATTAATAAATGTTTCTCTTTATTTACATCTGTGAGGGTACTTTTAATGCAGTGGCTCTCCGGAGAGTGGGGGTCAATACACAGGATAATTCAGAATTGAGTTGGTGCATTCCTGGGATTTTTGATCATTTAGTGTCCCAGGTCCCATCTATTAAATTCCAGTCATTGTCACAATGCAAATATACCTTGACATGCCTTTCTTACCTCTAAATCTCTGAGGAGAATTTTTGCATAGATTACATATCTAGGAGTAGAATTTTTAGGTTGTACAAATTAGCATATATCAATTTACTAAAATTTTTAATTGATCTTCAATGTTCACTAATTTGTATTACTAATTAGTAGTCCCATCAACAGGCATGAGTATTTCCATTATGCCATACTATTAACACTTGGTATTGTCATGCTGTTTAAGTTTGCCAACTTGATTTATGTAAAATTATTTTAATTTGTTAAGTCCCTAATTACTAGAACATTTTGGTATCTTTCCATGTATTTATTGGCCATTGGTGATTCCAATTTGGTGAATTGGCTGTTTATATTCATTATTATTTGTTTTTTGTATTTTTTTGTTATTTTCTAATTATTCTAGTTGAGGTAAAGACCAAGCTATTATAACAAAAAAAAAACAAAATTGCAGTAGATCAAACAAGATGGAGGTTTATTTCTTATGAAACAATTGAGTAGAAGGCTCAGCTATCCATGGTCAACTTTTCAACTTATATTTTAAAAAGCTGAGACTTTAGCGATTAACTAAAAAACTTATGTGCATATATGCATAACCCATGAACACAGAAGTGTGGTGAAGACCTGGGGGATGGTGATGCGGAGGTGCCAATGTGGGGAAAAAGGAGGACATCTGTAATACTTTCAACAATAAAGATAATTCTTTAAAGCTGAGACTTTTTATTGTAGAGATTAAATTATGATATAGATATACATACCTACTTTGACATTTTGACTACTTTAAGTGTATAATTCAGTGGCATATTTTACATTCATAATTTTGTACAACAATCATCACCTGTCTCCAAAATGTTTTCATAACACCAACAGAAACTCTGTAACCATTAGGCAATAACATTTATCTCTTCCCAAGCCCCTCTATTCTACTTTACATCAGTATGAATTTTCCTTTTCTAGATATTTCATATAAGTGGAATAAAAAATTGTCATTTTGTGTCTGGCTTATTTCACTTGGCATGTTTTCAAAGTTAAACAAAGTTGTAGTATGTGTCAGAATTTTACTCTTTAAGGGATAAATATTCCATTATATAAATACATCATATTTTGTTTATCCACTCACCCATTGATGGGCACTTCAATCTTTGAGGTTTGATTGGAGAGTTAACTCATTTTGTTTAAAGTAATTACTATTAGGAAGAATGTCTACCATTTTGCCATTTGTTTTCTTCATGTCATAAAACTTTTTGTGCTTTGAGGCGATTAAAATGGCAGCAGAATAAGTGGATGCTATACAGACACTCTGCCAGGACCAAACTGGAATTAAACTAAAATACAAATAAGCAAACAAACAAAAAAACAAACAAAAAAAAAACATCCTTAATAATCAGCCGAAGACTAGCTGAAGAGAATACTGATAACCATGGAAAGAAAGCAGAGACCACATAGGCACTGATAGGAAGGGTGGAGGCATGGAAGGGTTGGCTGGGTTCCCACAGACAGCAGCTGAAGTTCCAGAGATATACCTCAGCTGTTGGGGTTTGTCACTGAGAATTCTGGGATCTAAACCTCTAGCAGAGAGCACCAGAACTGAGAAAAGTGTCCACATAACATCTGGCTGTGAAAAGCAGCAGGATAGCTGTCTTCCAGAGAGAGATGGCTGGAAATGCAGTCACCTTCTTAAAGGGACAACATACAAAGTTACCTGGGCAGCCATTTATCTTAAACTCCAGTAGAGGGAGGGCAGAGTGGAGTGGAGCTCTGTGAGCAGAAAACAGTGTCAAGGGCTCTGGAGTTAGAGCTTGGAAAGAAGACACCCCAGTTTCCTGTGCTGAATCATTCCCTCACACTGAAGAGGTCATCTTTCTCATGCAGACATCTGCTATCCAGTTGGTTTTTGGCTGGGGGGAAATGTAGTTGCCCCACCCTATTGGAAAACTCCTTGCCCCACAGTGTGGAATTTCTGAGGCCCATTATGAGACTGAGAATAACAATTAGCCTCTAGCCAGAAGCAATGCTAATCCTGTTGGAAAACCCCTCAACCCACCTGTGGACAATTACCTGAGGGCTACAAAACTAAACCCAATCAGTCTGGAGGCTTTGAGTGTTTGCCTGATCTAATTAGTCAGAAATAGCATTTAACACTCTGTACTAGAGATTGGGAGGTGATTGTAGCAATATTCATATCTGACAAAAGAGACTTAAAAGCAAAGGCCATCAACAGAGATAATAAAGTTTAATACAGTGGTACCTCGAGATATGAGTGCCCTAACATACGAGATTTTTGAGATACGAGCCATCGAGCGAGTGATTTTTGCTTTGAAATATGAGCAACAGTTGAGATATGAGTAATTGCGCCGATCGGCCCGCTGCACACGACCCACCAGTTTACTGCAACTCGAGGGCCTCATAGTTTCCCACACCTCAAGGTTACAGAACGAATTAAACTCATATCTCGAGGCACCACTGTATATAATACTAAAGGGATCAATCCAACAAGAGGATATAACTCTGGTAAACATATATACACCCAATATAGGAGCACCTAAAATATTTTTAAAACTTCTGGAGATCAACATCAATATAGTCATTCTAGGGGACTTTAACACCTCACTGACTTGAATGGTTAGACCTTCAGACAAAAAATCAACAACAACGACAATAATAAAACAAAACAAAAACCCCAGAGACTTTAATGACACATTGATTAGATGGATTTAATTAAGATTTATAGAACATTTCACCCCAAAGCCGCAGAAAATATATAGTAACTATGAAAAATGAAATAGCACTAAGAATATAGATTCTTTTCCAGTGCACATGGGTCATTCACAAAGATAGATCACATGTTAGGGCACATAAGTTTCTACAAGTTCAAGAAGACTGAAATCATATCAAGCATCTTCTCATATCACAGTGGAATGAAATTAGAAATCAAGTACAGTAAAAACACCCAAAAACTTTCAAACACATGGAGGCTAAATAGCATGTTATTAAATAATGAATGATTTACCAATGAGAGCAAGAGAAAAATAAAAAGACTTTCTGTAAACAAATTAAAATGAATACACAACCTCCCCAAATCTCTGGCCCACAACAAAAGCAGTCTTGAGAGGGAAGTTCATAGCACCATAGGCCTATCTTGAAAACAAGAAAAATTAATGGTAAAATATTTAAACTTGCAATGTAAAGAACTAGAAAGAGCACAATAAGAAAAGCCCAGCATAAGTAAAAGGCAGAAAATAACAAAAATTAGAGGCAAAACAAATCACATAGAGACTTAAAACCAGTACAAAAAATCAATGAAACCAAGAGATAGTTCTTTGAAAGGATAAGCAATATTGATGAACCATTAGCCAGACTCAACAAGAAACAGAGAGAGAGGACTCTGATACATAAAATCAGAAATGAAAGCAGAGAAGTAACGTATGACACCACAGAAAAGAAAGGATTGCAAGAAAATACTAAGAACTAAGGCCTACAAATTGGACAATATGGATGAAATGGACAAATTCCTAGAAAAATACAGTCTCCCAAAACTAAATCAAGAAGAATCAGAAAACCCGAATAGCCCAATAACAACTGATGAAATAGAAGCAGTAATCAAAACACTCCCAACAAACAAAATCCTGGGTCTGGATGGTTACACAGGCAATTTCATCAAACATTGAAAGAAGAACTATCATTTGTACTCTTGAAACTATTCCAAAAAAAAAAATCCAAGAAGAAAGAATACTTCCAAGCTCTTTTTACAAGGCCAGCATTATCCTAATTCCAAAACCAGATAAAAACACTACATAGAAAGAGAATTACAGGCTAATACCCCTAATGACCAAAAATCCTAAAATCCTCAACAAAATATTAGCAAATAGATCCACAATATGTTAAAAAGATCATACACTATGACCAAGTGAGATTTATACTAGGGATGCAATATTAGTACAATATTCACAAATCAATAAATGTGACACCCATTTTTGATAAAAAAAAATCTCAGCAATCTGGGAATAGAGGGAGCATATCTTAACATAATAATGGCCATCTAAGACAAACCTACAGCCAACATCATATTCAGTGGGTAAAAATTAAAATCATTTCCCCTAAGAACAGGAACAAGACAGGGATATTCACTTTCACCACTCATATGCAACATAGAACCAGAAGTGCTAGCCACAGTAACCAGACAAGAAGAAGAAATAAAAGGCATCCAATATCATGTCTTTATTTACAAATGACATGGTATTGTACAAAAAAAAAAAACCCTAAAGACTCCACCAAAAAAACTACTACATTTAATAAATGAATTTGCCAAATGCAACAGAATACAAAATTAATACACCCATTTTTTTATTTTTTTATTTTTTACTATTTTTAAATTAATGTATTACATGTGTACATATTTTCCCATTACCCCCTGTCACACCCCACTCCCATACATGCCATAAGGCCCCATTGTCTTGCATCCATGGGTTATGCTTATATGCATGCATACAAGTCCTTCGGTTGATCTCTTATCTACCCCACCTCTCCCTAACCTTCCCACTGTAATTTGACATTTTGTTTGATGCTTTACTGTCTCTGTATCTATCTTTTTGTTCATCAGTTTATAATGTTCTATTTTATCCATAAATGAGTGAGATCATGTGGTATTTTTCTTTCATTGACTGGCTTATTTCACTTAGCATAATGCCCTCCCGTTCCAGCCAGGTTGCTGCAAATGGTAAGAATCCCTTCTTTTTTATGGCAACATAGTATTCCATTGTGTAGATGTACTATAATTTTTTGATCCAGTCATCTGCTGACAGGCACCTAGGCTGTTTCCAAATCTTAACTATTGTAAATTGTGATGCTATGAACATAGGGTGCATATATCCTTTCTGATTGGTGTTTCTAGTTTCTTAGGATATATTCCTAGGAGTGGGATCACTGGGTCAAATGGGAGATCCATTTTTAGTTTTTTGAGGAAACTCCATACTGTTCTCCTCAGTGGCTGCACCAGTCTGCATTCCCACCAACAGTTCACAAGGGTTCCTTTTTCTCCTCATCCTTGCAACACTTGTCATTTGTTAATTTGTTGATGACTGTCATTCTGACAGGTATGAGATGGTATCGCATAGTCATTTTGATTTGCATCTCTCGGATAATTAGTGACTTTGAGCATGTTTTCATATGTCTATTAGCCTTCCTTCTGTCTTCTATTGAAAAGATTCTATTCAAGTCCATTGCCCATTTTTTATTGGGTAATTTATTTTCCTTTAATTAAGTTGTATAAGTTCCCTGTAGATGTTGGAGACTAAACCTTTATCAGTGATAACATTTGCAAATATGTTCTCCCATGCAGTGGGTTTTTTTGTTGTTTTGCTGATGGTTTCTTTTGCTGTGAAAAAGCTTTCTATTTTGATGTAGTCCCATTTGTTTATTTTCTCTCTAGCTTCCATTGCCCTAGGAGCAGTATCAGTGAAGAAGTGCCTTCGGCATATGTCAGACATTTTGCTGCCTGTGTATTCCTCTAGTATTTTTATGGTTTCTCATCTTATGGTTAAGTCCTGTATCCATTTGGAGTTTATTTTTGTGTATGGTGTAAGTTGGTGGTCTAGTTTCATGTTTTTGCAAGTATCTGTCCAATTTTCCCAACACTATTTATTGAAGAGAATGTCTTGACTCCATTGTATGTTCATGCCAACTTTGTCAAATATTAATTGAGCATAGTAGTTTGGGTCAATATCTGAATTCTCTATTCTATTCCATTGGTCTATATGTCTGTTCTTGTGCCAGTACCAGGCTTTGTAATATAGCTTGAAATCTGGTATTGAGATCCCACCTACTTTATTCTTCTTTCTAAGGATTCTGTGGCTATTCAGGGTCTTGTTTTATTTCAGATGAATCTTTGGAGAGTTCTTTCTAGGTCTGTGAAATATGCTGTTGGTATTTTAATGGGGAGTGCATTGAATCTATAGATTGCTTTGGGTAAAATTGACATTTTAATGATGTTGATTTTCCCAATCCATGAGCATGGTATGCTCTTCCATCTGTTTGTGTCTTCCTCTATCTCTTTTTTCAGTGTCCTGTAGTTTTCTGCATATAGGTCTTTTACCTCCTTAGTTAAGTTTATTCCTAGGTATCTTAATTTTTTTGGTGCAATGGTAAATGGGATTGCTTTTTTAGTCTCTCTTTCTCTAAGTTCATTATTAGTGTATAGAAATGCCATACATTTCTTGGCATTAATTTTCTATCCTGCTACATTGCTGAATTTATTTATTAAGTCTATTAGTTTTTTGGTGGAGTCTTTCGGGTGTTTTGTGTACAATATCATTTCATCTGCAAATAAGAACAACTTTACTTCTTCTTTTCCAATTTGGATGCCTTTTATTTCTCCTTCTTGTCTAATTGCATGGCTAATACTTCCAGTACTATATCGAACAGGAGTGGTGAGAGTGGGCATCCCTGCCTTGTTCCTGTTCTTAGAGAAAATGATTTTAGTTTTTGCTCATTGAGTATGATGTTAGCTGTGGGTTTATCATATATGGCTTTTATGATGTTAAGGTGTGATCCTTCTAGTCCCACCTTGTTTAGAGTTTTTATTAAGAAAGGGTGTTGGATTTTGTCAAATGCTTTTTCTGCATCAATTTATATGACTATGTGATTTTTTGTCTCTCAATTTGTTTATGTGATATATTACGTTTATTGATTTGTGGATATTGTACCATCCTTGCATTCCTGGGATAAATCCTACTTGGTCATGGTGTATGATCTTTCTGATGTACTGCTAGATCCAATTTGCTAGAATTTAGTGAGGATTTTGACATCTATGTTCATGAGGGATACTGGCCTGTAATTCTCTTTCATTGTATTGTCTTTGTCTCATTTTGATATTAGGGTGATGCTGGTTTCATAGAAGACTCTTGGAAGTGTTCCTTCCTTTTGAATTTTTTGGAATAGTGTGAGGAGGATAGATTTTAATTCTTCCTTGAATGTTTGATAACACTCCCCTGTGTAGCCATCTGGCCCTGGGCTTTTGTTTGCTGGAAGTTTTTTGATGACTGCTTCAATTTCTTCCATAGTTATTGGCTTATTGAGATGTTTAGATTCTTCAGGATTGAGTTTTGGAAGGTTATATTTTTTCTAGAAATATGTCCATTTCCTCCAGGTTTTCCAGTTTGTTGGAATAGAGTTGTTCATAGTATTTTTAAACAATCCTATGTATTTCAGTGGAGTCTGTTGTTATTTCACTGCTTTCATTTCTGATTTTGTTTATTTGGATCCTCTCTCTTTGCTTCTTGGTGAGCCTAGCTAGAAGTTCATCAATCTTGTTTATCCTTTCAAAGAACTAGCTATTGGTTTTGTTGATCTTTTGTATTGTTTCTTTGGTCTCTATGTCATTTATCTCTGCTCTGATCTTTGCTATTTTCTTCCTTCTGCTTACACTGGGCTTTTCTTGTTGCTTTCTTTCTAGCTCTTTGAATTGTAGGGTTAGATAATTTATTACCATTGTTTCTTGTTTTTTGAAGTAGGCTTGTAGAGCTATGAACTTCTCTCTCAAGACTGCTTTCACTGTGTCCTATAGATTTTTGGATCATTGTGTTTTTATTGTCATTTGTTGCCATGATGTTTTTTGTTTCTTTCTTGATCTTCTCTGGTTACCCAGTCATTGGTTAATAGCATGCTGTTTAGCCTCCATGTGTTTGATTTCTTTGGATTGTTTTTATTGTAGTTTATTTCCAGTTTTATGCCACTGTGATCTGAGAAAATGCTTGATATGATTTCTATCTTTTTGAATTTGAAGAGACTTTGCCTATGATCCAACATATGGTCTGTCTTTGAAAATGACCCATGTGCACTTGAGAAGAATGTATATTCTGTGGCTTTGGGATGAAATGTTCTGAAGATGTCAATTAATTCCATCTGGTCTAGTGAATCATTTAGGATTGATGTTCCTTTGCTGATTTTTTGTTTAGAGGATTTGTCTAATGGTGATAGTGGGGTATTAAAGTCTCCTACTATGATTGTATTGCTGTCAATCTCTCCCTTGATACCGGCCAGGAGATTTTTTATGTATTTGGGTGCTCCGGTATTGGGTGCATATATGTTTACCAGAGTTATATCTTCTTCTTGGATTGCTCCCTTTAGTAGTATGAGGTGGCCTTCCTTATCTCTTGTTATGTCCTTCACTTTGACATATAATTTGTCAGATATGAGTATTGCTACCCCAGCTTTTTATTTCCAATTCCATTTGCCTTACAAACCATTTTCCATCCCTTCATCCTCAGTCTGTGTGCATCTTTATTTCTGAAGTAGGTTTCTTGTAGACAGCAGATATATGGGTCATATTTTCTTATCCAATCCATTACCCTATGTCTTTTGATTGGAGCATTTAATCCATTTACATTTAAAGTTATTATTGATAGGTACTTATTTGTCACCATTTTTTATTTTTTATCCCTGTGTTCCTTCTTCGCTTCCTATTTCTTTTCTTTTCTTCTTTTTACAGCAGCCCCTTTACCATTTCTTGCATTGCTGAGTTGTTTGTAATAAATTCCTTTAGTCATTTTTTGTCTGTGAAGCTCCTGATTTCACCTTCAATTTTGATTGATAGCCTTGCTGGGTACAGTATTCTTTGATTCAGACCTTTCATTTTCATGACTTTGTATATTTCATTCCATTCCCTTTCTGGCCTGATGAGTTTCTATTGGGGTTCCTTTGTAGGTAACTTTCTGTCTCTCTCTGGCTGCTATTAAGATTCTTACTTTGTCGTTGGTGTTTCCCATTTTAATTATAATGTGCCTTGGCATTGGTCTTTTGGGGTTCATTTTGCTTGGGACTCTGTGAGCTTTGTGTGGGTTTTTCTTCCCTATATCAGGGAAGTTTTCTGTCATTATTTCTTTAAACAGGTTTTCTATTCCTTGCTCAGTTTTCTCTCCTTCTGAAACCCATATTATGCAGATGTTGTTTTGTTTCATGTTGTCCCCAAGTTCCCTTAGGCTCTCCTCCTGCTTTTTATTTTTATTTTTCTAGAAGCTGCTCTACTTGGGTATTTTTTCCTACCTTGTCTTCTAGCTCACAGATGCGGTCCTCTGCTTCTTCAAGTCTACTCTTGATGCTTTCTATTGAGTTCTTTAGAGCAGCAATGTCATTTTTCATTTCTTCTTGGTTCTTCTTCATTTCCTCTTGGTTCTTACTCATATTGTTGAATTTGTCTTCCATTCTTTTTAAGCCACCTTATGGCCATTTCTCTGAACTCTTTCTCTGGTTGTTTCCTTCTATTTCGTTTACTTCCTTTTTTGGTGATGCCTGCTTTTCTTTCATATGTTGGTTGTTTCTTTGTCTCCACATGGTCTCTCTTCCTCTGGTGTCTGGTTATGTAGTTCTCTCTCTCCTGCATTGATTTAAAGGCACAAAATACAACACAATCAGGTACAACACACAAGGCACTGAACAGAAATGTATTCACTATATTAATAGCCACAAATAAAGGTGGACCACCAGAGATAGACAAATTATGGGATAGCAGAGAAAGAAGAAGAGAGAAAAGAAGAAAAAGAAAGAAAAAAAAAGAAGTGCCAAAATGAAATTGGGAGAACGGAGAAAAAGAAAAAGAAAAAATAGTAAGAGAGAAAAGAAAGAGAATAAGAAAGAGAAGGGGAAAAAAATATATATGGGGAGAAAACTCTAATAGAACAGCCACTAATCCTAACAAATGCCAGCAACAAGTACCTGGATACTAATACAAACTACAAACCACAACAAATATCAAGCAAGATGAGGGAAAACAGAAGTAAAAAACAAATCAAACAAAAACAAAACACAAAAAAAATAAACAAAACAATCTCACAAAAAAGTATAAAAAATTTATATAATCAACATTCAAGCAAACAACAACAGAAGGACAGAGAGAAAAACAATTTTTTGGATAGTGAAGACAGAGAGGAAAGGGATGTGTATGAACTTGGATCAGGGGATTGGAAATTAGATATATAAGTAGGGTGAAATTTTAACAGGGTGTAAAAAGAAAGAATAGGGAAAATCTAAAGTAGGAAAATGGTAAGTTAAATAGGGGAAAAGTTAGGAAGAGAATGATGGCATAAAAGTAGAGCTGAGATAGAGTAAAATGATGCCAAAGATGTGGAACTCTAATCCCAAAGCAAAATAAAGAGAAAATAAAATGACACTTTTTTTTTCAAACAGGTAAAATAGTAGAAGTAATAATACTGATTGAAAATAAAAATGTAGCAATTAAAAGGGAAAAATCACGTGAGGAAAAAAGAAAAAAAGATTTCTTTCTTAAGTAAAATATTAAAAAATAAAATATAAAAAATAAAAAAGTTAAAAAAATAAAAAATTTAAAAATAGAATGTGCAGTAGTAAAGGTCATTCACTTCCTCTATTGTTCTGTTCAGCATGCCTGTTTCTTATTCAGGACAGTATTGCAGTTCCCTGCATTCCACTGAGGCTCAGTGTTATAAGACAATCCTGGTTTTTAAGCAGGCAGTGTGTCTTTTTTTTTTTTTAATTTTTTATACATATCTTCCCATTGCCCCCCTCCCTCCCAGGCATACCCCAACCCCCGAGTGTCTATGTTCATTGGTTATTATTATATGCATAGATACAAGTCCTTTGATTGATCTCTTATTTACCTCGCCTAACTTTAATCATCCTGCTGTAATTTCACAGTCTGTTTGAAGCTTTACTGTCTCTGTATCTATCCTTTTGTTCATCAGTTTATAATGTTCTTTATTATCCTCCAATGAGTGCGATCATGTGATGCTTCTCCTTCATTGACTGGCTTATTTCACTAAGCATAAGGCTCTCCAGTTCCAACCAGGTTGCTGCAAATGGTAAGAATTCCTTCTTTTTAATGGCAGCATAGAATTCCATTGTGTAGATGTACCACAGTTTTCTGATCCACTCATCTGCTGACGGGCACCTAGGCTGTTTCCAAATTGT